>JAYMSW010003887.1:0-11632 GCA_036897725.1 Erodium texanum
GTTTCAAGTCCTCATGGCTATGCTCTTTTTATTCGACAGTCTTCACGAGGCCATATATTGCTCCTACTCTATGTGGATGACATGATTATTACTAGTGATGACAATACAGGTATTGTAGATCTCAAGCGTCTCTTCAACGAGCATTTTGAGATGAAGGATTTGGGGAATCTTGCGTACTTTCTTGGGTTGGAGATTGCCTCTCTGCCTTCTGGTTTCCATCTATCTCAAGCCAAGTATGTGGCCGAGCTCATCTTCAGGGGGGACTGACTGACAGTAAGATTGCTTCCACCCCTATTGAGGCACATGCCGAATTTCTTCCATCAGATGGCAAAGTTCTCAAGGATGCCACTATGTATCGGAAATTAGTTGCAGGATTGATCTATCTCACCATCACTAGGCTAGATATTGCCTATGCCGTCCATATTGTCAACCAGTTTATGTGTGCACCTCGCACCACACACTATAAAGCCGTTCTCCAGATCTTACACTATGTTCGAGAAACACTATCTGAAGGCATGCACTTCTCATACGGCTCGCCTTTAGTTCTACATGCATACTCAAGTGCAGATTGGGATAGTGATCCCACAGACCGACGCTCTACTACAGGTTACTGCTTCTTTCTTGGCAACATTCTCATTTCTTGGAGGAGTAAGAAACAGACTACTATTGCCCCCCTAGTATGGAAGCCGAGTATCGAGCCCTTACTGACACTGCATCTGAGCTCATCTGGCTTCGTTGGCTGCTCCACGACATGGGTGTTGTTCATAGGTTTGCTACTGTTATCCATTGTGACAATCAGAGTGCTATCTAGATTGCTCACAATGATGTATTCCATGAATGCACCAAGCACATTGAGATCGATTGTCATTGCATACGACAACATCTCAATCAGGGCACCCTCGATCTTCACTCTGTCTCCTATGGCGATCAGATTGCCGATGTCTTCACTAAGACTCTTATTCCAGGAAAGTTCAGACCACTAGTCGACAAACTTAATTTGGACTCGTTGCCCCCATCTTGAGTTTGAGGAGGTGTTATTGTATATAAGTCCGTACATAGGCCCAAACCCTTTAAGTTTCTTGTATTAAATGTAGCCCTAGCACTATAAATATAGGTCTCCTGTATCTTTTTTTTTTTTTTACACCAATACAATATACCATCTATATTGTTATCGGTACGTGTTTATGATATTATTTTTTCCATTTCTTTCTTGTTCATACGCCGTTTTAAAATTAAGATAGTCTATCACTGTATATTAGAATGTCAACTTGGATATAAACTTAAGATTCAAAAGATAAATAACAAAATTAGAAGGCTATTTCAATCAAACCTGACTCAAGGGAAGGGATGGACTTCACAAATATCCATCCAATTCCTATAGGTGTCCCACGTTGAAGATGCATGCATCGGAGCGCTGCGGGGACCACCTGTGGTGAGCATTGGTGTCTTTTCCTGATTGTGGATAAATATTAAATAAAAGGATTGGACATCCACCTCACTCCTCCACTGTTTATCCTCTTTATTATTTTCATTTCTTATTTTCTTTTATCTACACTGATAATTTACCCTGGTTAGGTTATAAAAAATGACATACTTCATCTAATGAGTAAATTGATCTCATCATTGCTTATGCATTTCTGATGGTTAAATTAGTTTATTTTGATATTTAAAATAATCTCATTGAAATCAAATTAAAAGGATTAAAAATCCAATTAACAGACTTTTTAATTAAATTATTATAAAAACCGATCAATTCAAAATGCAGTTGATTGTAAAAATATTATGTATCTGCCTATGAAACAAATATTACATTTATTATTCCAAAAAAAAAAATATTACATTTATCTATGAAAATTGGTGGTTTCATTTTTAATCTGCCCTTGTAAGAATGTATTTTTAATTCGTAATTAATTAAAATAAAAATTGAACAAATTTTGAAACAGTAGTCCCATAAGAGTAGCATTAATAGTCGTCGATGCCAATGCCGTCCGATATGAACGGGATAGGATCACGAAGAGATGAGATGCTGGTATTGTTGTTATTGCGAGATCAATAGGTTACCATTCTAATACCAACCACACCATTTTTTTTTTTGTAAACAATATATAATTTTTCCTTTTAAAAGAGATGATGCAAAACACGATTTCATTTCAGATTATATTATAATGCGGATTAAATTCAAATTAAATTCGAAATAATTTTTCTCTCCGAAGCTTACATTTGAAATAATAAAAAATGAATTATTTTCCTTCCTCAATTCAAACTTAAAGAATAAAAAAGTATTTATTTTCCCTCATGAGCTGTCATATACCCATTCTTCTAATACTTCTCCGAAATCATGTATAGAATCCCATAATCGCTGCTGGAGTGGGATGGAGAGTTCTCATATAATTTTGATTCATCATCAGGACCAAGTGATAGCTAGTACAAATGGTCTCCTCCTCCTTACCCTGCACCTCCCCGTATCGGTGACCCAGAGTACCATGGGTACGGGTTCTTTCCTTCTCCATCGCCGCCAGTTGAAGAGGGTCTGACACCTCTCCAAGAAAAACAAGAACAATCCCCTACTAGTGTAGAAATACAGCCCCTCAATGAGGATGAAAGAGAGCCTCCCGTACAGGAAGAAGAAGAAGGAGAGCCTCTCATTGAAGAAGAAGAGACTCTTGTACAATCTTCCCTTGGGTATTATGAGATGATGAACTATCTGATGATTCTGATGAATCATTTGATATGTAATTATATGTAACCACTTCTTTCTGTTATTCAGCTATATCACCAAGACCACAATTTTCAATATTTGTTGGTCTTCGACATATTATGTACTTTCAAATTTCGTTTAATTGAAGTCTGCTTTCATTAAAACCACAACACGAGTACATGAACTATAACAACAAAAATGAAAAAATACAACAATAAGGTGAACCATATTAGAATACTCATTTCATTCAACACACAATACAAATTCATAAAACAGTAATGAAACTGAAATACATAATACAACAATGAAACCTAATACAAACTAAACTACGACAAGTCACCCGAATTGTTTCCAAATATGTAAGATAAGATCCTGGTGTAGTTGTCGATGGACACTCACATCTTCAATTGTTGTTTGGCACTGACCCGCAAGCACTCTAGATTCTCTAGGCGAGCTCGGATGGACAGTTGGTGGCACGTACGCAAAAGAAGAACTTGGGATGTCTTCCATGTAATCGCAACGACTTTTGTAGTTACCCTGTTTATCTTCCACAATCATGTTGTGGAGCATGATTCAAGGCTTTATTGTGGTGCCAATTTCGGACGGGTCCCAAAATATTGTCGGTTAAGTTACTATTTTGAAACAGGCTTGGAGCACTCTGAAGGCACGTTCGACGTTCTTCCTACGTCCTTTTTGCAGCCGTGCATACCTTTTCTGCTCCTCCATTACCGGTTCACGGGTCGTCTTCACGAAACAACCCATAGAGGGTATATCCCATCGGGTAAGTAGTAACCATGCATGTACTCACGGTTGTTTACGATATATCGAATAGGAGGTTGGTCATCCTAAACGACGTCAGTGAAGAGCGGGGATTGGTTGATGACGTTGGTCGTACACTTATGCACTGACGTGAACCTTTCTCGTTCGGTTGCGTCCCGACGGGGTAGGACATAGGTGTTCACACAACCCGTCCATTACCCAGAGGAAAAGGGAACATTGCATCCGGAACCGACGCCTGGAGATGACATCCTTATACAACGGCTTCTCGACAAAATAGTCTGCCATAAGCTGCTCATGACCCCACTCTCGGTTACGTTCGAGGTAAGACTGCCTCCTCTTCAGGCGACTGCTTGAACCACGAGCATAAGCAACATAAGCCCTAATCTTGAACTCCAAATTAGTGATTTTTCTTTCGAGCTCCCTCAAATTTTCCTGTATGCACTCGTCTTTGGACCCAGACTCGGAAGATGTTGAGAAAAAGGTTAGCAACCCTGATATCTTCATCAGACAAGAAGGTGGAGTTGAAAGTGAAGAAATTTAAGGGAATAATGTAGAATGATAAAAAGAGTTTTTCGAGTTAAAAGAGTTGTAAAGTATGTTAATGTGTAGAGTGATGAAATATTTATAAATAGAAGAGAAAAAAAAATGAGTTGTTGCCAAAGAACTGTTGTAATGACTCTATGGAGAATTGTCTCGTTTTATGCATCATCATTGCCGCTCGACATTGGCTTCCCACAAAACGTCGATGCTAAGATAATACTGATACCAACACTTTTACACTCGATACTACCACCTATTATCTTTCCAGTGCCACATCGACATCAACCGCTGGCCTTGCTCTCATGTATGGGAGGCGTTCCGTTATAGTAATCCAGTCGAAAAAGAGACATATATAGCCTGTCCAAATATCGATGTTCCTTTTCTCGTTGGTTCTTTCAATTTTCTACTTCACATTCCTCTATCCAAACCGACCTACCCACCCACAGTTTTCTTTCATCAAATTCAGTTAACCAAAACTCACGAAGCAGTAACTGAGTAACCGTGTCTAATCTGCGGAACCAGAAATGGCTTCTCTGCTTCACCAACTCCACATCTCGTGCTCTTCGTCCATCCCTCCGCACAGTTCCACCGTCTTCTCGAGACCATCCTCGAAGCTCCAAATCGCCGCATTGTCTTCTCTCGGCTCCACTTTCATCAACCCTCTCAAGCTCACTGTGACCCCATCCAGAAAGACCCATGGCCAAAGGCCTCTCGTTGTACGGATGTCATGGGACGGACCTCTTTCTTCTGTCAAATTAATCGTACAAGGCAAGAACTTTAAGGTATATAAGCCAACCCTTTTGCTCTATTTCTGTGAAAATCTGGGAAATTTGCAATCTTGTGCCTGCAAAGTGAGGACAGATGAAAAAGATTTGTGAAAATTTGTCTGGTTGGCAAGCCGAATTGGTATCTGAGCTCAGTTGGTGTTCAATTTTCTAGGGTTCTTATTGTTTTGCTATGATTTTCTCAGCAATTAATTGGAGCTTAATCTCTTTATTGTCTGCTACACACTTAGTTTCTATAAACTGCATGAATGTCCTCCAATGGGTAATGGATAGTTATAAATTCACCTATCATTTGCTCAACTGAGTGGTGGAACATTTTTTATTGAGTTTCTAATTCCAAGAAAAGAATCTAATTTGATGTTTAGTTCTGATGGTGGGGAAAACTTTCCAGAAATGTGTTGGAATATACCACTAATACTTCTTTTGTAGGGAGAACAGGAAACAAAACTTAGTACACTGTCTCTATGTTTCTATTTCTAAAGATGTTTGATTCACCAGTAGTACCCAAATATCTAATTTTGTTTAGGTTTGATCCTCAAAATATACATTTCGGTAACTGCCACGAAATTAATTTAGATATTTTGGCAACCCAATTATATTATAATATCAAATGTTTTAAATGACACGAAAAAGAGAATTTCGTATCAGCAAAAATCAACAACTTGGTAATGGAAGAGACGACACTTGAACAAAAGGGATACAGTTATGCACCAGAATGGGACTGTTGATGTGTAAGCGCTATGAATGCAGTTAAGTGATGCTGTTAAAGACTATGTGGAAGAGAAGGTTGGCAATGCAGTTCGAAAGTATAGTCAGCTTGTGCGCGAAGTTGACGTCCGGTTGTCTGCTCGAGGTGGAGAGTTTGGCAAAGGCCCGAAGATCCGAAGATGTGAGGTATTGTTATGTGTGCATTTATGTTTTAAGTACTAAATTGTGTGACACAGGTTCTTGTATGCTTGTCAAACAATTGTACAAGTCACTACATCAAAATTCTTCTAGGTAACTTTATTTACTAAAAGGCATGGAGTGGTACGGGCAGAAGAAGATGCTGAGTCAGTCAATGCCAGTATAGATTTAGTGTCATCAATCATACAAAGAAAGTTGAGGAAGATTAAGGAGAAGGAGACAGACCATGGTTGGCACTTCAAAGGTTCTAGGCAATCAAGGTCCAAAGATTCATTTGACCTAGAGGATGATGATGTGGAGATAGCCCCGGAAGAAGAGATTGAATACATTCCTGCTGAGGAGGCTGTAACTACTCTATCAAAACTCTTATTTGGGTGCATATGGTTATGATGTCTTGATCTTAATTGCATTACTCATGAACCTAACTTTCAGGTAGTACGCACGAAATATTTTGAGATGCCACCTTTGACTGTGGATGAAGCAATTGTGCAGCTGGAGTTTTTGGATCACGACTTCTACGGTTTCCGAAATGAAGAAACAGGTTTGGACTTGTGATGTTTCTATTTTTCAGCATCGTTATTCACACAGTTACATAGTTCTTGAGTGTTTCTGTTTGCTACGATTCCAGGTGAGATTAATATTCTGTACAAAAGAAGAGATGGAGGATACGGGCTCATTAAACCTAAAGGGGAAGGTTCAGTTGAAAAATTAGAGCCTGTGGCGACCGAACCAGTCAAGGAGCAGTCCTTGACAGAATAGATGGGCGTTGGTGAAGCCATGTAGTTCATGATGTTATGTGTCTCGTTTGTTAAACATATAAGAACCATGAATACAATTTTCTCCTTACACTGATGTGGTTTATTGCCTGCTTTTTTGTTTCTTTACCGGTAAAGTCTGATGATCAGAATTCAAATCAAGACAGTTGGAGCTAATGAGCCACGAGGGTCTCAAAAGAGTTAAGTCCATCAAAATGTGGTGCCAGTTTAGGCATTTGAGGACTCCTCGTTGCTACTTGATCAGCCTTCACTGCCGTGGTTCCTCCAGCAACGACCTTCACTGCCGTGGTCCCTCCAAATTTCTGATATAATCAAAACCAACACAGACATGAACAACAAAGGCAGAAACAGAAGTGATGAAATGAGAAAAGGAGATTATGGATTTACAACTAATACCATAGGTTTTGAGAGGCTGGTTTTGTCCAAGAAATAGATTCCAAGTGCAGAAGCAGAAGCAGGAATGGCGGCATATATTATTCCCATACCCAAATTTGTGTTGAGATAGAGAGAGTGCAAAGAACAAGAATAGAAGACAAATTGTTGGTGAAGACAAGTAAAGAATGGTCTCATATATACACAGACAAGAGAAACTAGTTTATCAAAGATTAATTGTTCAAATTATCATGTGTATTGTGTCGTATTTGATCTTCACAAAAAGAGGATCTAGTTTTGGATATGTTCATGGTCTATATATATCATGTGATCCACATGGCCATTACTATCACTTTCTGACTAATTCCTTTTTTTTTTTAACAACTAATTCCTTCTTTCAATTTCTCTCTATTGCCTCTATCTACACAAAATATCCATATCATTTAATACTAGTATTTGAACCTAAAATCTTATCCGGTAGTATTAATTATTAGTGAAGTTTTTTTTTTGTTTGATAAATTATCCTAACCTTAAAATAAAGATGAAGCACCACAGCCCATAAAAACGTGTAGAAAGGAATGGTTGAGGACCATTTTTATTTTATGATTTCAAATTTAAGTTATAGTTGTAGGCAGATGGTAGTAATTATGACGAAAATGATGTATTTGGTGTTAGCGGCACTAACAAAAACTGATAGATCTTCCTCTATCCAAAGAATAAAAAGGGTTAAATTTATTTTTTAACGGTATCGAAATATATATGTTCAAAAAGTATCGATCATTTTAGGTAGTCAGTAAAATGTATCGGTGAAGAATATTTCCGTTTGCAATCCGTTAAATTTGACAGTTTTCAGACATTTTTTTTGAAATCCCTAAAATACCCATCTTCAAAAGTAAACTCTAAACTATTCAAACCCTAAATAATAAACCTTACACTACCCTCCCCCAAAAGTGAACATTAAAACTACTATCTCCCCCGAAACAAACCCCAAAATCCTACGCTTAAATTAGGGGGAGGGGTAGAATGGTCATTTCATAAAAAAAACTAACGGTGTTAGTCAGTTTGTAGACGGAAAATATGTTCACCGTTGGTTTTTGCTGATGACCTAAAAACACCGTTACTTTTCAAAAAAACAGGTTAGTTCACCGACGTTTTATATAGTTTTCCAAGAAAAGGGTAAGAAAAAAAAGCTAATAAATCTTCTAATGTGATCATAAATTATTAAATTGAGTTATTAACAAAGGATAATAACAGAAAATTGTAGCGTACTTTAAAGTTCTAACAGATTGGTGCCATGAACTTTTTTTTACCGTTAGTTAAATTCGGTTAAAACTAACATAAAATGGATATGTGAGAAGCATGTGACCTTAATAATTTTTCAAAATGCTCAAAATATCCTTGTTTTTCAGTTTCAATTTGTGTGATTCAACCCATTTGTATTCAAAACATGTGATTAGTATTCAATACTTAATCATTATTTAGATTTATAATCAATGGTTGAATCAAAACAAAAGCAACTAAATAGTGACTGAATCAAAACAAAAACAATTAATCATTGGCGTAATCAAAACAAAAACAATTAATGTTCAACAAAATCCCACATGCAACTTGTAATGTGGAATCAGATTCTCACTGCTGAAAACAAACAAAAGCAATGAAGGGATATGCGATTCCCATTGTTTCACATCAGCTTTCTCAAAAGTAAAGTTTCACCCACCACCATCAAAATAATACTAAAGTTTGCCAAGTATTCATGGCTGCATTGAATTGTCTAACAAAGTGAACATAACAAGAGAGATGTTGTCCCCTTCTCTCTTCAGCTGTTGTGGTGCACACATGACTTAGGGTTGTGTGTTGCTTGGTAAGTGTGTCTTAGCACCTTGTCCTCTCCCTCCTTCTCCATACCGTTTAGGTGCTTCTTCTCCAAACCTTACACCATGGATTGATTGAGGTTGCTGAAAAGAGACAAAGGTTAGTAAAATTACAAATTTATAATTAAATTAGAGTGGACAAGTAGAAAAAAAGGCAGTCAAATTTCAGATTTATAATTGAACTAGAGTTTGTAAGTAAAAATTGTTAGTAAAAGTTGATATTCATATTTGATTTGAAAGTTTGGATTCATACCTTACCCTTTTCATTTTCTTGATGACTTGATCTCTAATATCCATACATATCCTAAACATGTTTGCTTGACGATCTTTATAATCTCGTCAGTTAGCTTAAGATATACCAGTAGTAGGAATCTAAACCTAGAATAGAATTACACAACATGTTCTAACAAACAATCCAAAAACAACAACTAACAAGGACAAAATTATATTTGAAGATGTTTTGTGCCTTTGTTCCTACCCTGTTCTTCTACTCTCTCTTTAAGTATCTTTTCCCTTATAGCAAGAGCAGCAAGCTTGTTATCTTCTATTATCATGGACTCCTCAAGTGTACAAGTAGAAATGGTGGATGCTTTCCTCTTCCGCGTCGCAAGTGCTTCTTTCATATTCCTCCTTCACAATAGCCTGCTCATCCCCGTCGACAACATATGGAGCCCCGGTATTTGTTTGTCTCTTCTTTCGCTTCCTCAGTTCAAGTTCATCATTCTCAGCATACTCTTCGGTTGAGCATACCCTGACATTATGCCCCTCTCATGAACATATGCTGCATTTCATAACAGTTTTTTTCCTTGATACTTGTGTGCATTTTGGGTCACATTCTCCTTCTCATCTTGATCTTGTATCCTACATACTCTTGGTCTGCTTGGTGGTTTCCGGATTTTAGGAGCCAGTAGAGACTCATCCTCTTCTTCCCTACAAGTAAGCTATTGTAACCTTGGAATTGGATAAATTTGGCCTGCGTAAATTTTCTTGAAAGTCTCCACTTCAAAACACTCTTCCACTTGTTGTGTTGGATCTCCTCTTGTTGCTCTAATGTCAACAATCCCATGCTTGCAAGGAATGCCAAGCAATTTCCAATCCAAGCATAAACACATTTTTTTGTAAGACTTTGACTAGAAATGTCTTTTTTAGCAGTACATTTCTTATCAGCCTTACTAAGTTTTTAAAGCTTCTTTATGATCCTAGGGTACAAGTGATTCTAACTCTTTCTTGCGATAGAATTCTCAAAAACTCAAGATAGGCAAGTCCATCCCTTTCAACAACCAGCTACTAAAAGACTCACTTCCATTATTATTAGAAGTAGCACACTTAGCTCGGTTAGTGTAATAAGCCTTGCACCAGCTTTGTGGAGGTTTCTCTCTCAACCACAAGTATGCCTCTTTGTCCATCCTTTCTAGAGTTGCAAGTTGCTGCTCTAGGTCTGCTGCACTAGAAGCCTTGGATTACTTCACTAGTTGAGCCTTCAATTCATTGGACTTGAACTCGGTATGCCTCTTTGTCCATCCTCGCTCTTTGCAGAACGCCCATACCTTCTTTCAAATTTTTGGATATCCGAAACCTAAAACATTTTTTTTGTTGCATAATTCCTAAGCACCATCTGCAAAACTTTAGCATTTTGAAACTCATCGCCTAACATCAAATCTATGTTCCTCAACTCTGATGTAGACAACTTGAGTTTTGGTGCTCTATTACCAGCACCTATACACTCTCTTTTATGCTCACCTTCATCTTCAGCGGATTTGACTCTCCGTATGAATTAGCTTCTATGACTTGTTCCTCATCCTGAGCTTCCACTTCAGCATCACTTTTACCTGCTTCCACAACATCATTTTCTGCTTCCCCTGCATCATGTTCAACGCCTTTCTTTTCCTCCCCAACATGATCTTCAACAACCTTCTCTATCTCTCCAATAATACCAATAACTACCTTCAAACCTTCATCCAAATCACCTACATCTTCACCTCCCACTTCATTATCCTTAGCAACTAGCTCTTCTAAACTAATACCTATATGCTCACTTGTCACCTTACCAATTTCTTCATCAGGTGCATCTGTCAAGTCCTTTAATATGTATGTGTTAGTGTCCCTAATAAAATCTTGAAGAACATATTTTGACTCTTCTATCTCGACCAGTTCCTCAAGAGTTCTGTAATACCCTTCTTTAACCACCTTCTCACCTTTCTCTTTTTTTTTTCTTCTATACACTTTCAAAACCTCCTCATCTTTTTCAGTGAAGGAGCCCATGTTTATCTTGTATTTGGAAGAACCCTATATTTGGGTATACATACAAACTCTAATACAACATAATCAAAAATCCATAAATCAATAGAAACACAAGCAACGTTTTCATATAATTCAGATATGAACAAAAAAACTAAATCGTAAACCCAATCATCAAAAACCCCAACCAACAGCAACCCACATGCAACTTAGGAGAATCCTCAATCGTAAACTCTAACCATTGAAAACTGTAAACCTATATGTGCCTCAGCCAGATATTCAGAATTTCATTCACGAAACATCAGATTTCAACTAGATTTCGAATTAAACCCTAGAAACTTACCTCTCAGGTTCGTGCTCTGGAACTCGGTTCAATAGTTCCGCTCGATTGAAGGAATCGCCTTTAGACTTCCGATTATGTCTCCAATCGTCTCTAGCTCGTGTCTCAGCTTGAGACTCTGGTCTCAAAGTGGTTTGTCTGAAATCATGTTTGAAAGTTGAAGTGAAAGTGAAAATGTTTAAGTCAGTGTTGTCTAAACAAAAGTCGGGAGGTAATATGGTCTTTTCCTTGTATTTTTAACTCCGTAACTAACGGTGCAACTAAAAACAAGTTTACGGTACCAACCTGTCACACTTCTAAGTTCATGGTACCATCCTGCCACAATT
>JAYMSW010003888.1:0-11631 GCA_036897725.1 Erodium texanum
TGCATTTGATGCTAACAACTCTCTAACACAGTATTTATTGCTTCTAAGGTCCTTAATGTGATTCTTTGTTCGAGACAGCCTACTATTGCACTTAAGCTTGATTTTATGAAGGCTTTCGAGGCAACCTACTATTGCACTTAAGCTTTGTTGCTAATGACCGGGTCTTCTAAAAGAGTATGGATTTCGGACATTGCTGGTCTACATGGATTTTTTTCTTGTCTAAAAGTTTATTCATCTGTGATGCTTATCGGTTCCCCCTCTGATCAGTTTCCGATTCTTTAGGCTATGAGAATGGGATGCCCTTCTCTCTATATACTTCCTTATGCTATTAAGGGTCTGCATATATAGTTTGAGTTTGGGATTCAACATGGGTTGTACAGAGGTATTCATATGAGGATAATGTGTGGATCTCCCATTTACAATTTGCATATATACTTTGATCGCCTCAGTTGCGTAAGGTGACATGTCTTTTTCACACTTTTTAGATGATTTCTAAACAAGATATCTGTTTCGGTAAGTTTGTTCTTATGGCCTTCTTAGTGGATGCGACCACGAGCTTGGCCTTCTCCGCGGCCTTGACTTGCATGTTAGGGCATTTACCATTCACTTACTTTGACTTTTAGTTAGGTTGCAATGTGAGGCTCATTGCTTTTTGATTGTCTATTCTTGATGGATTTCAAGCTCATCTTATGGTTTGGCCAACTAGGTTTCTTTCAATGGGTGGTCGTGACATCCTCACTCGGTCCACTCTAGTCAGTCTTCTGGTTTTCTATATGACCATGTTTAAGGCGCTAAAGAGAGTGATTATGTTGATGGAGCAGTGTTAAAGGAGGTTTTTATGGACGTCCTGTTATGATTTTAGAAGCTTGCGAGGGAGACATTCAGTGCTTCAAAGGTAGCAAGCGGGCTTGGTTGTCGTAGTATGTCGATAATTAACTTGAGTCTAGCTCTAAAGCAGTGGTGAAGACATCGTGTACAATGTGCTCAGTGCCTCCATCTCACAAATTTCTTTATTCATACAGATTTGTGCGACTCCAACACACTCACCCTGTCGACTTCTAACGCACACCGACATGTGTGGCCTATGTACTCAACCAGTCAAGGTTTAACACGGGCCAAACTTGGTTAAATATTGTTGTTGAATCGACTTTTCAACTCTATTTTGCTCCAAGACTGCACGAGGGTTGCATGTGATGCACCAAAGGATGTATAATAAGAATCTAATAAACAAGGAAATATTCAATAAAAACACTAATTGAGGATTAAACGTGGAAAAAAAATTGGATTGAATCGCATAAAAAGGAGGATACGAATTCAAGCTTAATATCAAGGACTCAAACCACTTTTTGATTAATGCATTTTCTGTTTTTTGAGGAAAAAAAAACACAAACACATGGAAAAATATGAGTTTCTTTTGATAACCAACAACGGTTCTTTAGATTGTTTTTTCAGCTGTATTTGGCATTTTTTTGGGAGGTATCTATAAGTTCGTGATTTCAAGGGTCTGATAACTAGTATCGACAATGCTCATGTACTAGGATATTCAGGGGATCTTTTAATTTCTTTGAGCTAGAGTTTTGGTATGGTTTGCTTAATTAAAACTACTTCAATATGCATGCCAATGTTTTTATTTTCAAGCTACACGAATTGGAGAAGACATATCAGGTCTGGCATATATGGTATGAGAAGAGATGATATATAACATGATGACAAATTTTAGAATCTCTCTTATACATAATTCGTTGTTTGTTTATTTGTTTGGTGACCATGTCGACATGCCCTTATTGTCTTTGATGAAGCTTATCAATGATAACATGGTCCTCGTATGTGTGTTACCATTTTGTTCATTAATTACTTGCTTTTCAAATTAAATTTTTCATGCTATAGTAAAATGTGACTCTAATAGAACAGTAAAGTATTACAAATAGTATCGCGTGAAACACATTGAAACACTCTAATTAATTGTCATAATTAAATTTTGATACAATATTAGTAATAATTCATAATTAATTAATTAGATTTAAAGAAAAAACTTGTTTAAATATTGATGGAGATGAGAAAGTAAAAAACTCTCATGTTTGATGCATTAGAATTAAAAAAGTGAACTAAAGCTTATTTATCCAATTAATCAAACACTAATTTGAGTCCATAAATACGAGCGAACTACAGGATCTAAAAAAAAAAGAAAATTAGGAAAGTAGACTTGATATAAACTTTTTATTTAGAGAAAAAGAAACAGAAGAAAAAGGAAAAAAAATAATAGGAAATAGTGAGTGTAAGCAATCCCACTCCCCACGGCACCCATAGTCCAGTCCCTATATAAAACTCTCCCATCCCTCTTTACCCCTCGCCTCTTCTCTGAAAATGGTCAAGTTCTCCAAGGAGCTTGAAGCTCAGCTCATACCGGAATGGAAAGACGCCTTCGTCAATTACTGGCAGCTCAAAAAACACATAAAGAAAATCAAGCTCTCTCAGAAACCCAAGACCCGCTCTCCAGAGCTCCACCGCGACTTGGGCCGCTCCATTT
Source organism: Erodium texanum (assembly GCA_036897725.1). Classification (NCBI taxonomy): domain Eukaryota; kingdom Viridiplantae; phylum Streptophyta; class Magnoliopsida; order Geraniales; family Geraniaceae; genus Erodium; species Erodium texanum. The sequence goes on from JAYMSW010003888.1 coordinate 2,528, forward strand.
TTGACTCCGTTTCCTTCCTCGCCCGTAAGCTCTCCGCCAAGTTACACAGCAGCCGCCACGACTCCGTCACCGAGATCATTCACGTAAGTTCCATCGCTTTTGGTTCGAGATCCGACATTCTCTCTGCGTGTCGTTCCTCGATCTGCTTCTATTTTTCACGGAAGAAACAAATTAATTAATTAAATCCATAACATTTTAGATCCGCGTGTGGGTCCCGCATAGACCATTATCACATTTAGAATGAGTAGTGGAACGGAACGAAACATGAGTGTGGCGTGAGTGCTTAAAATATAAATTTTAGCTTAATGGAAACTGCCTCATTCTCCACCCAACGAAACTATCGTGCATGAATGATTGAATATTGTGTGCAGGTGAGGAACAAAAGCGTCGAGGATGGAGAAATTTACGAAACCGAGCTCCTTCACTTGTTCTGTTTTGAGGATGAGGTACATATTTTTTCATTATTTTTATTTTATAACTAAATATGTTTGTGTTTAATTTGTAATATGTGGATAGGTGAAAGAGTTTTTTGAAAAATTGGACTCAGAGCTGAACAAGGTGAACCAGTTTTACAAGACCAAGGAGGTGGAGTTCCTGGAGAGAGGGGAGAATCTGAACAAGCAGCTCAACATTCTGCTTGACTTGAAGAAAATCCTCACAGACCGTCGCCGGAAAGATGCTCCGACCTCTGGCCTCCTTTCCCGCTCCTGGTCTTTTTCAAACCGCTCAGAACCAGGTGAGTTCATATTATTAAATATAATAGGTTGGTTTTGTTGATATAAACAGTAAATAGTGTTTTCTGTGTAGAGAGCCCGAGGGAGCTGAATGAGAGTCCGAGAACGGATGAGGTAATAGCAGCACTAGAGAGGAACGGGGTGAGCTTCATAAACGCGGCTTCGAGGGTCAAGAAAGGCGGGAAGCCCAAGGTGGCGATGCGAATTGACATCCCGGCGACCACCATCTCGGCCGTGCTCTGGGAGGATCTCGTCAACAAAGACGGTATCTTCAACAGAAAGAAGATTCAGAGCGCTGAGAAGATGATTCGTGGAGCCTTTGTTGAGCTCTATAGAGGTCTTGGTTTACTAAAAACCTACAGCTCGCTCAATATGGTGGCTTTTACCAAGATACTCAAGAAATTCGACAAGGTCTCCAACCAGCAGGCTGCAGCAAGTTACTTAAGAGCAGTCAAAAGATCTCATTTCATTAGTTCTGATAAGGTACCCATATTAATTAGCATTTTGCAGCAACATATATATAACGTTGACATGTGCATATATGATGGGTACGTAGGTTGTCAAGCTAATGGACCAAGTGGAGACTATATTCACAAAGCACTTTGCCAACGATGACAGAAAAAAGGCGATGAAGTATCTGAGACCGCAACAGAATAAGGATTCTCACATGCTCACATTTTTTGTTGGTAAATATCACCGTTGAGTTTGAGTTTCTTCTCCACTCCTTAGTTTTTAATATATGCAGTGTCACTTGATGTTTGAATATTGCAGGGTTGTTGACTGGTTGCTTTGTGTCGTTGTTTGCTATATACGCAATACTGGCACACATATCCGGTATATTCTCCCCCTCCAGAGAAGTGGCTAGCTACATGGAAAGTGTGTATACTGTTTTCAGGTATGCACATTCACCTACTAATTAACAAAATATTGATTCACTCTGAAACATGCTCTTCTTTCCATGGGCAGTGTGTTTGCATTGCTAAGCTTGCACTTGTTTATGTACGGGTGCAATCTGTTCATGTGGAAGAATACGAGAATCAACTACAACTTCATATTTGACTTCTCCCCGAGCACAGCCCTCAAGTACAGAGACGCCTTTTTCATGTGCACGTCTCTCATGACTGCTGTGGTCGGGGCAATGGTGGTCCACTTAGTCTTGCGCTCCGGTGGCTTCTCCCCGAGCCAAGTTGATGCTATTCCTGGAATTCTCCTTCTGGTAACTATTTTCTTCATCACTTGCTTTAAGTTTGGTTTAGCAGACATGTTTCATTCTCTTGTGCTGATTTTGCAGTCTTTCAGTGCCATTCTCATTTGCCCATTCCATATCTTCTATCGATCAACGAGATACTGCTTTCTACGTATACTGCGCAACATAATCTTCTCCCCATTTTATAAGGTCCTCCTCCATTTTCCTTCAAGAGAATGCCCCCTTTCCTGACTCTGTTCTAACATATATATATCTGCAGGTTTTGATGGTAGACTTTTTTATGGCTGACCAACTTACGAGTCAGGTAAATCATTCTCAACTCCACGGCTTAGTGCAGTGTGTTCATCGACATAGCTAATATATGTTGCTGGTCCTTATTTATTTATTTATAAGCAAAGTCTTGTGTGCAGATTCCTGTATTAAGGCACTTGGAGTCCACAGCCTGCTACTTCTTGGCTGGAAGTTTCAGAACACACAGATACGACACCTGCAAGTCTGGAAGGCTGTACTTGGAACTTGCTTATGTCATCTCTTTCTCCCCATACTACTGGCGAGCCATGCAGGTAAGTTTCTCTTATTACATGAATCTAAAACATTGGATTAATGGATGATCCAATATTGTCACATATTTATAGTGCGCAAGAAGATGGTTCGATGAGTGTGATGTGAACCATTTGGCAAACATGGGCAAGTATGTATCGGCCATGGTGGCGGCAGGCGCCAGGATCACTTATGCCAGGCAGCCTGACAGCCAGCTGTGGTTTGGCGTGGTGCTGGTCACCTCCGCGGTGGCTACTGTGTATCAGCTCTACTGGGACTTTGTCAAGGACTGGGGGCTTCTCGACCCTAAATCCAACAACCTCTTGCTCAGGGATGAACTTATCTTAAAGAGCAAGAGCGTTTACTACATCTCTATGGTGAGTTATTTTCCATCAACTGTGTTGATCTCAAACTCTGAACACACGCCGATTTTGTTACTTTTTTATTTTATTTTGTTTAGGCATTCAATGTGGTACTGAGGGTTGCTTGGGTGGAGACTGTGATGCCATTTCGGGTTTCCATCATAGAGTCAAGGTTCCTAGACTTCTTCTTGGCTTCCCTTGAAGTTATCCGGAGAGGACATTGGAACTTCTACAGGTACCGACATATATCTTCTGTGATACAGCGAAATTAACAAAGACGAGACGTATATAATGTTGATGTTTTGACCAAAACAGGTTGGAGAATGAGCATCTGAACAACGTTGGAAAGTTCAGGGCAGTGAAGACAGTTCCTCTACCGTTTCGGGAGATGGACTCAGATGGCTAGCTGCCTACGAATCAACATGTTTATGTACATAGGTATTCAGTCACACACGAATTGGAGGGGGCAGGAGCAACCTGCAGCTATGCTATTGAAACAGAGGATTTGGATTCACCCTACACCAATTCAAGAGTACAAAGGGAGTCCCAATGAAAAAAATATATATATGTTATTTTTCACTATAAATTTGGTCAATATTGTTCTTCTGCCAACTTGGTTTCAAATCTTATAATGGTATCTGATATTTTCTTTTCTTTTGGGGCATGTGCTAGCTTGATTTGTAATTCATCATTCGACTTTTAATATGAATATCTCTTCTGTTGATACATGGACTAAGAGCGGATGAATATTTTACTTGATGATCAACTTTCTCATTAACACACATGTTGAGAATTTAAATGCAACAGCAGGAAATGATTCTTCTAGTTTGGTTCCTCGGAGAAATGAGGCCTACTTGTTGAGATTCAAACTTGCAAAACCCAAATCAAGATGGCGCCGCTTCCACGAGAGGACTGGTACAAAACTTGAAACCAACAATTACAAAGGATTTATCACCTCATCTTATCTATTTCAAGTACAATAGGCCAAGTTATCCACTAATGTTTTGGATCCGAAAGTGCCAACAAAAAAGAGCAACTAGTAGAGTAGTGGGAAAACCTATTCAAAAACAATAATACTTCACTGCTAAGTTTCCTAAAAATTCCTCCCTTAACTTTCATTTCATAGGTTGCAATCAGTTTACTCCTTTTGACAAACCGCTATCTTCTTCCCAAGGGCTTCAAAATTCTCAAATTTCATAGGTTTGATCATGGCATCCGCTAGTTGTTCTCGTGAAGAACAATACACAAGTTCTATTCTTCCTTCATTCGATACTTCATGTACCTTATATGTATTTGCTTGCTTCTTCCATGTAGAACAAGATTCATTGACATCTTAATTGTGAAGTTACTGTCACAATAGAGCTTAGTGCATTTTCTTTGGTCTTTCTCTTATTGCCTTCAATATTTTGCGCATCCATATTTCTTACCATGCACAATACACTTTTTAGATGTATTCAACTAATGTCACAACCGGTTATTTATTGGAAACCCACAAAACAGCCCTACCTCCCAAAATGAACACATATCCCGACGTATTCGTTATATCATCCATATCTTCTATGTAATATCGTTGTTACAATACTTTTAGTGATGTACCGTAGGTCAATCATGAATGACCATGTAATTTTTTGAGAATTGTGAGAACTTTTTTGAATGCCAAACTTTGAGAAAGTCTTTTGATCAGTATGCTTGATTGTCTCAGTATTCACCCCATTTTTCTGTAACTTTTTACATGCATCATCTTAGGAACGTGTTGATGTGTCCTCCAAGGTACAAGTATACACCTCGTCAATGTCAAGTAATAAAAACTATGGGAAGTACCCCTTCTCCTCTCCCTAGGTGGGAGAAATGAAGAAGAACCTGAGGTTGTCAAACCCACGGGGAACTTTAGTGATGCAATGATGAGTCCCTGACTGATACGCATTTTCAATTCTATTTCCCTTGCATTTAAGTCTATTTTGCCATCTGAAAGTGTAATAATTAGATTAGTTTCCAATAAAACTTCCAAGGTCATAATTACTTCGACTTGTTGTGTTAATGACAGGTATCGAGGAGCAGCTAGGAGGGGACCTTTGGAAGACAAAGAACCACGAGCATGAAGTCTTGAGGAAGAAGAAGCAGAAGACTTGCAAGTCAAGGAACTACAGATTTTCAAATCTTGACGGCCCAGTAGAACCCCATCGACAGGTCCGTCGAGCTGAGGTGTGAAGACTGAGTCCACATGGCTGCTGGCGACACGTGCGTGACACACGCCACCCCCGTTGGGTGAGTTGCTGACGAAGTCTGCGTGGCTCTACCAACGTCAGATGAGCTATCGACAGGTGCCACGTCAGCGGATCTTAGCGATGAAACCCTAACATCCGACTGAGGTACCGACCGTTCGTCTGTCGCAAGGTCGACGTTTGTCGGCTGCTCCGTTGGGGCGTCCATCGAACATGGCCAAATCTGGAAAAAAAAATCTATAGATAGGAGGCTCTTGCCTCATTCTTCACATCCTTTGGCTTGGGAACCGAAGTGAGACCTCTTGATATTCTGCATTTCTAGAGAGAGTGGTAAAGAGGCCATTAAGGAGAAATATCGACATTGTGGTTAATGGGAATGCTTAGTCGATTCTCTGAGAGAGGTTAGTGATGGGAAGAGGTGGAGATTTGCACTCCTTGGAGTGTAAATCTATATTCTCAACCTTTTACGTTCTTGTCGTGTAGATCCATGCTTTCTCTACCATGGTCATGGTATTAACACCATGGTCATGGGTGTACATGAAAGTTGATTAATAATATTGATCTTGGTTGTGTTAAAATTTATGTTTTTATTGTTAAATCTTGTTTATATCCTAATGGATCTGCAGTTGTGAGTTCTAGACCTCACACCTGTAGATCCTTAACTGACCTCATATATCTGGTGATTGTTGTTTTAGTTGTGAATCATAAGAGAATTGCTAGATTAACAATTAACCTGTCATTTCGTTGTTATAACATGTGTGTTCTATCGCCCCCATATGCTAGGTAGGATGCTAGTGTTAATATGGTGGAACTTGTTGTATGTTGTTGCCTTTGGTTAATTGTATATTGGTGGGTCTACTATGTATGAGATTAATTGGGTTTGATAACATGCCCTTTCGGTAGATAATGCTAAATGTAGGCTACATAATTGGGATATGTGTACGATGATGGATGGATCTTGCACGGTGACCTCATGTTGTAGTGTCCTATGGATTGTTGCATGTTAGTCTAAGGAGTTACTTTCATTAGTGGGGTTGTGAGAGGAGAGGGGTGTGTAGTTGATGAATGGACATAACCATCTTTGAGACACAGTACCCGAGGAGCTTGACAAGCAAACCCTACCCAATATAATACGAGGGATCATGTAGAGGTCCAGGATGCTAACTTGGTAGTTAGTCGTCTTGGGCTTGCGTCCGGTGAATCGCCCGCAAAGGGAACGCGGAATGGGATAACAATATTTAACCAAATGTTTGTCAACCAGTTGATATTATTGATTAACCTCTTCTGTACATCCATCGTCGACTTAAGTCTCCACATGTGGTTACCTCTTACTACTTCGACCTCTCGCCCCGCAGATATCGCAACAGCCAAGTTACCCACTGTGCCCGGAACTTCCACTAGCGACACGAGCATTTACCCTGTTCGCCGACCCCTACTCTCCTACATTTTAAAACCCTAGTGCCACAATAATTGCGCCCTTCCTCCATTTCCGTATACTTCGATACATTTCAGCTCTTCCGTTAACACCTTTTACATATGTAGATAACTAGCATAGGTGGTGACAGCCCTAGTCTAGGATACCGCCACAGACTATCCTTCATATGTTTCTCTGTGGGATCAACTGGTACTTTTACCTTTAAATTATAATGCGTGTACGATCACGTACTATTCCATGTGACGAACCATCGACATATGAACCCTTGCGTGGATGGCGATCCAATCCAATGGATCTCAGAAAAAATTGTGAAAAACGTCCTGGGGTGAGTTGACAGGTCCTGGTCCAAATAAGATGATGCCGTTGTGGAGGAGATGGTTGTCTAGGATAGTTTGGATAGGTATCCTGTCTAGTCGAGCCATTAGTGTTAGGGGTTGTCACCTTAGAGTCTCGTTAGTCCTCGTGCTTGTCGTACATTCTTCATAGATCTTTCCCTTAGTACGGAGTCATTGATTATAATTGCTTGATTACATTTGCAAGTACAAGTTGCCACAACATGGAGCAGGAAAGAGATCAGGCAAAGGACCTCAAGGCTATCCAAGTACTAGAAGTCATGGAATGTCAGAAATTTCGAGGATATATGGAGAGACCACTCCCGCATACCATCGGAATTCCCAAGTTTATCAGGCGCACTACCCCATTCTTGAGCCAGAGAGACCATATCAAAGTGTGTGCCATGATGTTTCCACACACACTTCTTGGCAAAGCCCTAGAGTGGTATCAAACACTATCTTCAACGGTCAGATAAGACGGGCCTCACCTGAGTTTCACCTTCAATGACATTTCTACAATACCAGTCCAGGGATGATATTCAGGAGCCGGTTACAGAATTTCTAGAGCTACGAGGATGAGTCCCTTGTTGATGCTTAGGTAAGGTGAAAATCATATGCATACAAATACACAGAGGAAAGCATCAACATTCATAACCTCATCTTCTTCTTCTATTGCGGGGTGAGTGCTGAGCTCCGAGAAGAGGTCGACGTCGCAGCCGGACATGTTATGAATGAGATGTGCGCTGACGACATCTGGGATGTCCTTGAACAGCTGGAAGTGGGAGACAGAGCTACAAGGAGAGCACAAGAGTCAATTTGACAAGGAAGCAACCCATTATTTCCAGAGAAGTAGAGGTGATGTGTGAGAGCTCCATAATGCGCAAAGAGGCATACACCCCTGTCAGTCAGCTGGGGTGGCTTCCCTAAGCAGAAAAAGAGTAAAAGCGGTAGAAGGCCGAAACCCGTCTAGCTTAAAGATGTTAAAATAAAAGTGTCCCCTAGGAGGCGGTCCCAGGATAGTTCCAATTTATACTCTCTCTTTGTGTATAACTTTTTAATTCAAGCATTTATAATTTTGAACTCCTGTAGGATTTTTTTAAGGATTTTTTATATGTTTTTAGTCTTTTGCTTTTGGAAAATCCTTATGTGTGGCTTGCTTATAATGTAGGGAAAAGATTAGGGAGGGAGTACCAGACATATCCAAGGATGAAACCCTCTCAGTTTATCCTTCCAATCTTCCACCTGTCGAGCCACCATAGAGGAGCTTCCCACCTGTATAGATTTGTAGAAGACATGGCCTGAGAAAACATCTACAATAGGGCATCATTTCTCTCCCTTATACTCTTAATTGTTTTATATTTGATCGCATGTCTTGATAATATGCCTACTAAGATTGTGTGTTTTGCATGATATTATTTCTGATTAAGGTCTAAGATCTAAGTGTAGAAGAAAGGGAAAAGCTCGTGTTATAGTTCTTCCATTCCAAAACAACTACTAAAAACTATAAAAAGAGTTTGCATATAGAGTAGGTCATTTGCATACACGTTTTTGTTATTATTTGTTTTCTTGTGATAAGCATGTTGGTGATGTTAGATTAGTTTGTATTTATTTTGAATGATGAACTGGTTAGGTTTTGGGTTTGTGAAAGAAGGATGGATTGTCATGATTTTAACCCTGAGTACTTTTTACACATAGTAAGCTCAGTATCATGTTAATTTTGTTGACAAAGTTTGCATACTAATACCTCTAAAAGCGAAAGCAATCACATTCAAAGTGATAAAAGATCAAAATAAACTTTCATATCATCGTCAATATTGAATTTGAACTGTACATACACTGAAAAATTTAGATGAAGAAGAATAATTGAGTATGGTTGTTGTGATGGATAGTGTTGTGTCCTTGTCTTTTGATCTTTTGCATGCACCCATTAGGATAATTCCAGTACTAGCCGCCTTCATACTGTTAGACTGCGATAAGTGCTTGAGCTTCATTTTCCAAAACACACACATCACGTAGCTTGTTTTGGTGAGGATTTAAGGGGGATAGTCACCAAAGTTTCTTCTAAGGAAAGTGTGCTTAGGCTCCTTTATTTTCGAGCATGAGCTGCTGCCCGGATTGACCTGTGGGATTTGTCCTTTCGGTTTTTCATGTCCCCTTGCGAGCATGTGTGACTACACCCAAAAGGCCTTAGCATATAGTGACCTTGCGGTTATGTCTCTAGTGGCTCCCCCTTTAAATTCTAAAAAGCAATTCGGGTTTCCTTTCGGGTTCT
>JAYMSW010003889.1:0-11630 GCA_036897725.1 Erodium texanum
ATTGTGTCTTGTGACACACGCTATGCAGGTACATGACACCGCAACAGCAAGGAGCAAGTAAACAAGCACAAGGGTCCAAGCACTAAAAAGAAGCTTTAGCTCCTCTGAAACAAAAGGCTGCTACACATGCAAGACCCAAATACATTCCTCTACAACTTTATGCAAAACTAGCAGTAACCAAAAGAAGCATTAATATTAAATCACTCCTCTTTCTCTATCTCACCAGTGTACAACATTTACCATATCCAAGTTGAGTGTTTCTTCCATGAAAATAAATTGAAATTGGGACTGATAAATGGAGATATTGGAGAGTAGTGAGTGAGTTGGAAGATGAGGCCAAAAAGGAAGAAGAAAGTTGAGAAGAAGTGGTTGATAAAAAGAAAGCTGAGATTCATTCAGAGGACGAAAAGCTTCCAACAAATAGACAATTCAAGCCGCATGCCTCCTCTTTCCTTCTTATCTGGCTCATAAAGCTATATTTTTCTTCTTCTACTATTTACATCTTCTTTTTTTTATCAGAAAGAAAGAAAATGCAATATCGCAGGTATGGGGATTGGAACCAATGACCTCAAGCTTGTTATATGAAGCCTTTGCCATTTCACCCATAACACTTGATTTCTACTATTTACATCTGAATATGTTTATCACCATGAGATCATATATTTTAGATGTTAGGGTCACATATTGAATAGATGTTAATCATAAAATCAGCTTAAATAATAAGTTTAAGCTTCCATCTATCAGTTCAAGTTTTAGGGTAGATTAGTCTTAATCATTATCTTCTTTTTTTTAAGTGTAGACTGAATTGACGATATCTTCTCTTTTAACATGGAGCACTAAACAATGTTTATAAAGATTCCCTCCTTTTATAAGGTAACAATGATTACTTGGTTGTTTGATGGTTTTGTTTAAAGATCCAACTTTCCTGTTCCTGCCATCATTAAACAAAACTTGGAGAACCATCTTTTAACATGTAAAGCTAATCAATGTAATAACTGTAACAATGGAGAGAATCCGAGGACATAGTTTTTGAACATCAAGTTTTGTCCCAAAGATTCACTTGTATTCCAATTTGTGATGGGCCGGAAATGGAAGAAAGTAGATGTTAGGAAATTATATTTTACTGCTTGTATTTTCTAACTTGTACTATCATCCATAACAAAGTTAATGTTTATCTAAAATATTGTATGTTTAACAGTGTTGAAATCATTTTTTTATAACAAAAAATTAGACATTTAAAAAATATATTCACAAGTATTATGTTTTTTGTATTACTTTTAACAGACCTTGAGGTAAATTGATACAAAACTAAAATATACAGTGCCTACTCTTTTTTTTTCTTTTTTTTTTGAAATACAATGCCTACGTGATTTAACTTGAAAATGACAATGAATGATATGTTATTTAGGAAATATTGTCCTATTGCTCGTGATATTATCACTTGCTCATTGTATAGAAGTTGAAGAAGGGAGAGGAACACTACTATACTGTGTTAGTAGCATTAGAGACCCACGTGGTGAGAACCGATCAATGTAGCTTAAAGTAGCACGTGTCATTGAACAATGTTGGTCTGAAAAATATACCATACCATACCAGCATCCACATTATAAACAAACTAACAAAGGACATTTGCATTAAAAAAGAAATAGATAGCTAAAGAAGACACGATTATTATTATTATCATGACAAGCTAAGGGTAACTAATTGTCATGTCATGGCATTGGTCGGATGAGCTTAGCAATGCCATAAGCGGCAGCGGATGCAAGGGCTCCGATGAGGACGGTCTGGAAGGCACTCTTGAAGGGTTGACTTCCAGTGAAGTGGCCTTTGCAGAGCCCAAATACCAACAGTGCCACTAAAGTCAACACCACCGAAGCCACCAGAGCTTCCCTCGCAATCGGAAACATCGTGTACGGAACCAGCGGCACCACTCCTCCTGCTATGTACGACATTGCTATCGTCATCGCGCTCTGTAGCGCCCTCATCGGGTCCGGCTTATCCAACCCCAGCTCAAATCTGCACATATATATATAATTGTTGATATATATTTTTATTATTAACAATAATAATTAATTGGAATGTGTACTCACTTCATCATGAAATCGACCCATTTTTCTGGGTTCCTCCTCAGCGCGTTCACTACTGGTTCGTACTCGTGCGGCTCTGCTCCGTATTGTGCTAATATTTCTGCACATTCAGCTGCTTCTGCAATTATAAAAAAAGTTAATTAAGACATTGTGAGTATACTAATTGATAGATTAGGGACAACAAAACAGAACGAACCTATGTCAGGAACACTAATGACCTCTTCTTGCTCTCTCTTGAGCTCTCTCATGTAATGATCAGCTTCACTCTTTGCTGCAAGATACCTATACATATATAATACAACACATGTTACATCGATTTTTGAGTTACTTAATGAATAATTTATATACATACCCTCCTAGGCCCATGGAGATGGCGCCGGCAGCGACTTCGGCGACACCGGCGACGAGGATGATGGAGGAGGGGACGTTGGCGCCGGAGCAGACCGGCGGCGAGGGCGAAGGGGACGGTGAGGCCGTCGGAGACGCCGAGGATGATGTCACGGACGACCTCACTGGACATGAAGTGCTTCTCTTGGTGCTCTTGGAGAAGCAGCTGCTGCTTCTCTGGATCTACGTGTCCGTTCTCTCCCCTTCTTCAACTCAAACAGAGTACCAAAACAAGACAGACTTGAAAACAGAGCTTGTCACAAGGGGATAGTGGTGGGTTGTAATAATATACATAACTATTTATATAGGCCCAGAACGTGGGTTTTATTGCAATTAATTTATGTTCATACAAAATTAAGAATAGGAAATTTGTAAAATAAAAAAAATTAAAGGAAGTTTCTAAATACGTACATTCTCCACTTGCTTAATGTATAAAGGTTAAATTTCCTAATTGATTGTTTCTTCTATATGATAACATGTTAATGAACCTGCACATTAGAATTGTAGAATTTTATTCTCAACTATTGGTTTAATTTTTATACCACTATTGTGTTCAATAATACATTATTCATAGAGTCTATTAAATTTTCTGTAACATATATATTGTTTTTGAATATATTTGGACAAAACAAAAATATTTGACAAGATTTTAAAATATTCTTATACCTCCATGTGTGCAGATACTCATCTACACAAATTTATCATGTGTATAATATATAATATCCTTTTTATTATTTTAATTTATAATTAGTAGACAACTATAATTGATTTAGGATATCTCCAACATGCTTGTAAACTTGTAAAATTTAAGTGTTTTGGCAAGTTTTAAGTTTTAATGGCACTTGCAAACTTACAAATTTTTTACAAGTCTTCAAAATGACTCTCAAATTTGAAAGCCCTACTAAATAGGCTTGCAAAAACTATATTACTACTTTATTACTTTATTATTATTTTATTATGTTATTTTATATTAAAATATTCGATGATGTAACATTATATATAAAAATTTGTAAGTTATAATTGAAGCTAAGCATCATTTTTTATTATAAGAAATATTATATTAATGTAATGATGTTACAAATTTACAAGTTGAAAATGCCCTTATTAAGTGATAGGAGTTGTAATTTATGTATAACAAGGGAAAAGGGAAAGTTGGTAGAGCTGCAAAGGTTCAGTGCATGTTTGAGGAAAAAGGTGTGGAGGGGTCTAATTCATGCTTTCTCTCTTTTATATATCTTTTGGGTCACTTTTTGCTCACTTTATTAATTGTGTTCTTGAATCTTGGTTTTTCATTTTGTGAGAAACAGCTCATCTAATCAACCCGGCACCAATGTGAAATAATCATTACAGTTTTTTTTTTTTATGGGATTGAATTTAATAAATATTATTAAGTCTATCTTTTGCTTGGTACTAACAAATGGAAGCACTTATATTATAAGGATAGGTTTACTGTGTGAACAAAATAAATCGCACATGTATGGTTGTAATAATATGTTGAAAATAAATTTTGTTGATCAAGATTTAATATGGGAGTATATCAAAGCTTTGTTTAACTGGTCAAGTACTTGAATTTGGGTCTATGAGATCAGGGTTCGAGTCCCATGAACAATATTGAGAGTTATGTTCTAGAATATACTTGTCTCAGAAGCATGTAATCTCGATATAATATGTGATCATTAAATGATATATATAATATAAAAATAGATGGGAGTATATTTGGGTAGGTGTATGACAATTTACACACATGTGGATATTGCCATAGCAAAATCTATCAACGTGATAAATTTTGTCTTGAACTAACTAATTTTAAAGAACTTTAATCACTTGGCATTTAGAGTAGTGTTCATCGATCAGATCAAATAAGATATAGAATGATATTGTTTTTTTTTCTTGTCAATTTGTGAATGTGAGCTCAAGAAGAAGGAATCCACTGATTTTGTGTTAATGGGAAAGTGCGTAGGAAAGGTGTTGGATGAAATGCTTGGCTGAGTTTTGTTTTTTTGTGGATCGGTGAGGCTTGTGGCCAGCACACGCACCCAGAAGCTAAAGCAGAAAAGGTTGAAAAAATATCAATCGGTAGTGGATCTTGAATCTTGATAGATCTATGACCAACAGCTCATCATATCAATCAAATCGACGAGCTTAATCATTAATCTATGTGTTTAAAAGCACATGATTGGCTTTAATTAACTTGCGTCTCACTTGTTTATTCCTTTTTTTGGGTACTATTTTCTTGTATTGGAACAAACCAGAGATCCAATTCTTTGGTCCGCCATTAAACTAAAGAAAGGAACAAATGGAGAGGAAAGAAAGATTTCAATGTATCTGTTCGGTTCAAATTGGACTTACACTTCCACAAGTTAACTACTTGTAATCTCTGACAAAATTGCTCTCAACCTAATTATTAAGTTCATTTATTGTATCAACCTTTGCTTATACTCGGTATGTCTAGGCTATAGATCCAAAACCATACGTTTGATAAATGATAATGACTTAATAAAAATGAGATAAATTTACATCAAATTGAAACAAGTAACTAATCTTGAGATTACGTATCATTAAAAAAAACGTAAACATTCGTTGGCCATGAAACATATAACATATACACCGACGAGCCATTGGTTTAATTATTTACCCTTCTTCCCCCCTCGTCCACAAGCAATCATTTACTGTTTCTTTGGGTATTTAACATGTGACCTTTAATTTTAACAAACAAAATAAGAAAATGAAAAAGGGTAAAGTTACCATGTTGACTATGCTCATCATCATAAATCCAACCATATTGGTTAGCCATCACCATTCCTTCTTTTTATGAGAATTGTCCATTCACACTATCACGTGGTCTCAATAATACTCTCCTACTTTCTATTTTAACACATGCATAAAAATTTGCCATGTACACAACAACACCCCTCATAAATGTGTCATTTATCATTGAACATGTCATCAAGATGATAAAGTCATAAAGATTTTTGCTTGCTTATGTTCAAGAATTTCAAATATTTTAGAATATGACTATATTTTCTACCCGTATTAATCAACATATATCAAGTACAATAAGTATAACGATATAGTCTAACTTGAAAATATTTAACATGAGTGTGATGTAACATATCAATATCATATGCATTGAAAGACTATGGTTAGAAAATTGAGTCTTAATATAATTATCTAGAGTTTTTCAAGTTATATAAATGAAATTAAATATATGATATTATTGATTTGATTCACCTACTCTATAATGAGTAATGAATGAAATATCAAAAAGTATGGTGAAGATTTTGATGAAGGTCGGGCTGTTAATGAATTAGTTGAAGTATTTACATAAGAATATGCAAGGGACAAAAAATGAAACAGAGCAGTTATATAGATGTGTTTGATGAAATGCTTGGTTCACTTGTTTTTTTGGGTGTGCAATTTGAATACGTTCACACGCAATAACTCCAAAACAAAATTGGTTACTTGAAAGGCATTAAATAAAATGATTTTAAACGGCGCCGTATATTACATTACAAAGTGAACCAAAAGAAGATTCCATAAGTAAGAATAGATTTTGGGACGATGCTGTTGTCTTGTCCCAAACATCTTTTAATTTTCTCTTTCGAAAAAGAGAATGAGGCACGCGTCGGCCACACTCCTTGGTTGAAAATTGAAATTGGAACTATATACAAAGACAAGGGCTCGTGTCTTCCACAAACCCTTTAAACTACTGGATCCACCATGTTCTTATTTTCGGGTAAAAAGAGAGGGACTAATTTGGAAACAAATGATGAATAATTAGTGTTGAGATTATGAGAGAGAGAAAGGAGGTGGCAACTTTAGTGTGGAGGACGCGTGCTGCTTTTTTACATCCCTCGCAGTCGCTGCTTTGGGATGATCTAATCATCTCGCGACAAACCAAAAGGAGACCCGACGTTAAAAATGAAAAGCGACGACAATGAAATGAATTGGATGCTACCTACTTGATGATGATGATGGTCCATTGGGTCAACTCTGTCCGGTCCGGTGACTGGACTAGTAGTAATATGCACTCAACCTTGTAACATGACTCAGAGCAAGCGGCGCTGGGAATTTCTCCAATACAATTTTCTTATAAAAGAGAAAGTGTTCCTGAAATGTTTCGTTGGCTATTAGATTTGGAGTTGATATTAGCGTTAATTCTTATGAAACAATCATTTATAACTTGACATATGATTAATGAAATCAAAAAATAAATAAACGATTTAATATAACAAATTGGAAGAAAAAAAGTGTTGGTATTTTGGAGTTCAGTAACACACTAGGTAGGAAACCAGATCCATTAACTCATTCTTAATTCTATCGTAGATGACAACTCTTTTCTTTTTTATGCCATTAACACTTTTTTCATTCTACTATTGTATTCGCTCTTATGCGAAAAAGTTACCGTGCTTATCTAGTTGAATTTATGGGTAACATGATTATTATTTTTTGTATATCATAAGATTTATTGCTCTTTATATTACGTCCGCAAACACTATGGAAAAGAGATCAGACGGGATTTGTTGTTCCTCATTTGAATGGTCTACAATCGAAAGAACATAGCAGGTTCCAACATGTGCCATTTTGTTTGCAATTTTGTTAATGAAATTTAAAAAGACATATGTTATAGTACTCATGATACATTTACAATCTTGCACTCTATGATACCAAAATGGGAGTAAATTGTTACCGAACTATGTATGGCATCATATAGAAGTTTGTTGTCGATCTCGATGATCACCATTAAAACGGGGAATAGGGGATAGATAGTTTCATGAAAAATCACCCCTTCAACTAAAATGTAAAAATAATTCAATCTCACCGTTCCAATCAAAATTCAAAAACATAGCCACATAATGCTTTAGCTTTAAATTAAGAGGAATATAGGGATAGAATAGTAAATTTGCACTTTTCAAATATCGGGACTGTATAATTCCAGATTTGAAGGATGACTTAACTATCCTCGTAACAACAGTAAAGGATAGCTTAGTCACCCGTTGTTCGTCTTGTTTACAAAAAAAAAAATAGTAACACATTTTGAATTAATTTGAACTCTTGATTTATCAATTGTGCAAATGTGTAAGATGTGGTTTTTAGTTTAAAGAAAGGGTGTTTAGCTACCAAAAACCATTTGATCTTTTAGGTATAGAACAGAAACAGGCCCAATAGGCCAATTGAGAAGGGTAGTAGGATATAATGCTAAGCGTGGTCTTCCCACACACAACACAAGCTCCTCCTAACATAACTTACTGGACACAAACTTCCAAACTATCATTCCCATATCTTTATCCCAACCAGAAGCTATGAACTACATCAACTTCATTTCAGTGATAACATATATGATTCACATGTTCAAATAAAGAAACATTTCATGGCTTCATCAATCCTCGAGAACAGTCCGATCCCATGACAGGACATTTTTTCAGGCAGAGAAGGTAGATCAACAAACTACATAGCACATTCCATATTTCCTCCAATCTGAAGCTAAAAACTCAGTACAGCCGATATGTTGTAGCATAACAAAACAATGGTCAGATAGTTGAATACACATGAAAAGTTCCAAAAGTTTGTTATTCTACTACATAATAATGCTTTGGAAAAGCCAAGCCAAGACACATCACTTGGGATTCCTCAGAACAATAATGACAGAATCGCCACGAAGGAACATCTTACTGATGAACCTATCCTTGTTAACTGGAAGAGCCTTCTTCTTTCCTTTACCGGTCTTGGGTACCTGAGACAAAGGATTAATATTATTTAGTTGGAGATCAAAAGGTGCAAGTAGGAGTATATCTAGCTACTGGACAAAACAAACCTCAGTCCACATCTCCCTGACATTCTCAAGAACCATGTTACAATGTCTATCGAAAGCCCTCACTCGCCCAAGAAGTTTCTTGTTGTTGCGGCAGTTAATAAGGACCTACATAGAAAAACAAATACTAGGTCATTTCAACTTCAAGTTAACTAATTGGTTCAACATTATAAAACTATTCAAGTGATAAAGAGTAATACCTGAGTGTTATTTTTAACACTCATCATCAAAACAGATAGTGGTCCAGTGTTAAACTCCTCTTCCTCATTCTTTGCAACTTGCTGTTAGTGACAAGAACAATAGTAAAAACTACAGTCAGCATGCTAGAAGATACAGGTTTTGCTGGCAGATAAAAGAACTTTTGATACTATCTATAGCTATTAAAAATATAAGTTCTGAAGTAACAACAAACCTAGCACATTTGGAACCAATGTTATTAATCACATATTACACATGTAGCTTGATTAAACATAAATTCTCAATCGAACAAGCACATCGTAGTTAATGAACAGAAGCAAATTTCACCCCAAGTGAGTCACTGATAATCTATGATAAGATATGAATGCTGAGGATAGTCATAAACTGAAATAGAGAGAGAGAAGCTTACATCTTCCTCCATAGGTCGGCTCATCTTGAAAAATTAGGATTTGAAATTTGTCACAGCAATACTATGCATGCACTATCCTACCTGAAATGGAACATAAGTTCAATGCATTAGTTGAGAGTTTGAAAGAGACGTATTATTGACAGTATATACTTTGAGCAACAGCCAGATGGACCAGATATCAAATGTATGATAAAGTTGTCTAATTCAATGAAAATCTCTAACATGAACACACAACTCAGTCAGCATGCCATTTATCAAACCAAGCCGCAGTATAAGCCAAAACAGCAGTATAAAACACCTCCAAAGAAAGCAAAACTTGTTCCAATTTAAATGAAGACTAATGGGCAAAATGATCAATAAAATACATGGAAAAGGAGAAGGGAATGAATTCATCTTTTCAAAACAGGAAAAATTGTGTAAGTCAAATGATATAATACGATATGAAAATATATTCCACCGTGATTATTTTTCAGAAAAAGTTCAAAAAGCGAGAACATTTCAGGACAGTGCTTGCAGAACCCACATACGTCATATTTACCTACAAGACCTATGGAAAAACATATCCATTATCCACACATGGGTTGCCAAAAATTTCAGCACGGATGCTCACGAGTCAGGATGATGAGAGTTGTGTTATAAATTTACACATGCTAAGTTTAAACATAACAAACTAATCTACTAGATGATATATAGATTTTCAAGTTTAAAAACAAAACAAAAAACTCCAACAGCCTCCTCAGTTCAGGTCTCCATTTTTTTCCGCATCTAAATATCTAGGAAGAACGAAAGTAATGTTTTAATGATACTCATAACTGATAAAAAAGAGATGGCAAAATGCAAGACAACAAATTAATGATACTCATAACTTTAAACATTTAACTGTAGCCCAACACAAAGACAGAAACAAGTGCTCCACAGATTAAGCATACACGGGCAACCATTCCCATATGCCTTATCTCAGATAGACATGCCAAAACATACTAATTGAAAAAGAACAGAACGCATAATTATAGAAATAAACACAAATTGAAACTGAAACTCAAAAAAGCAAGGTATACAGATCTAAAAAGAGCAAAAAAAAAACAACAACAGAAAAAGAATAACCAGCCATAGTCTCTTCAGTTCAGGTCTCCATAAACATTCCTCAATGACTTTCATCTCAGAAGAACGAAAGTATTATGTTTAATCGTCATTAGAGACAGTCATAAACCAAGAAACAGCAATCCAAAATTTTCCGATTCAAAATCAACAGAAAATCAAAAACAACCTGCGCTACGACTACGAAGCAAATCATGAAAAATTAACACCCGAGTCAGACAGAAAGTGAAAAAAAAAACTGTAACATACATGGTTTTCTAGATTCAAAATCAAGATAGAATCATAAACAAAGCGAACTAGGACAAAATGCTAGTAAAGAAACAAATCGTGAAAATTAACATAAAGTTACACAGAAACTGAATCGAGCATGAGCACACACCTCTCTGGGTCTGGCGGGATCTGGACAGACTCAAGATTGCTGGTTCAAGACCGATTTACAGTGAGACTGAAAAACCCTAGATCGAACTATATTAGGGTTTTTATTTATGCTGTAAGCGACGGCACTCTAGATTGGGCCTTGTGGTGCCTTCGACGTAGCCCACAGATTTCCTGTGGGCCTCTGTGTACTATTAGACCTGAAGGATATTTGGACCAATTTATCAGTTAAATATTTCTCTCTTTAGGTTGATTATTAATTTTAAGGACTTATATTCTCATCATTATACAAGCAGGTGTCTAATCTCGAATATACTCCATACTATTAAGCAGGTGTCTAATCTCGAATATACTCCATACTATTTTTAGAAGAAAAATCACAGTTTTTCCATTAGTTTTAGAGATTAACCCTATAAGAATATGAAATTTACGACCATTTGTTTTAGTTTTATATCACTATGTGATTAGCTAAACAATTTCCAAATATATGTTCTTCATTCACAATGCAGAAGACATTAAAAAAAAAAATTGATCTAGTTATAGGTGAATTTCTGGTATATTTTTTTTTGAGTAATTCTCATATTAATTTAATTTTTTTGGCAACAATAGATTTTAAACATTAGAAACTATGAGGAGGAAACAAAAATCTAAACCCTTACTAACTTTCTTGAAATGTTATCATAAATTACTAAACAAACATGCAAAATCTCTTAGGGATGTCTATGGTGATCGATTAGTATATTTGTGTGGCCAACAATGAAATGAAAAGCTCATTTACAAGTGTTCTATATTCTAGTTAATATGTAATCTATTAATAGAATTTTTTTTTTTGAAGATTTGTATCATGGTATTATTAATAATGTACGGTTACCACAGTTTTTCGGTTACAATCGTTGTCATAAAAGTATCTAAAGCTCTAGTGGGTAGACTTCCCCCCGACTAATATAGGTCATGCTAGACTACAGATAGACTCTCGTGATTATCAATGATCCTATAAAGACTAATTCTCAACCATGAATCTGTCAAGGGGATTCAATCACATATAAAAATAAACCTCTATGGCCTAAAAAGAGCATGGAGCTCTCAAAAGAACCGTAACGTTAGCGGCCTTATTATACATCGATTCCTGAATCCAAGGTGCTCAGGGCCCCTGACGGGGTTGCTTAACAACCCTAAGCAGCTCATCAGAGATATCGCCTAACTTCTCTACTCTGGTACCATTATCCAAGGGATTAGTGGTTACCTCCCTTGGATGTGTACTGAC
>JAYMSW010003890.1:0-11627 GCA_036897725.1 Erodium texanum
TCGAAATACATGGATCCGAGGTTAGGAATTTGAAATTTTATTGTTTTATCCGCTGCTATGTTGTTCAAAGTCCTTCATAAATCACTGCACCTAATTAGGAATCAATAACTGCTCATTATTTTAGAATTATTGCTATGAATGTACTATGAACCCGGACACCTTAGATTACTTTTAAATCTTGGAACTCCACATTTTGTATCTACTTTGTTTATTTCAGTTTAGTTGTTTCCCGAGAAGTTATATATTTTCCATTTCAAAAACCAAACAAACTCTTTTCAAAACCCGAAGCAAGTTAACTAATAACTGAAATAGATATTTCCTATTTGCTCATGTTGATTCGATAACTTGGGGTCTTTGTTTATGAAGCTCTGTCTTACTTTGACCGGTACACTACTGTACACGATTGCAGTGAAATTTACCTATTTATTTAGGTAGGTTTCAACTGTGTCAGATATCAAATAAATAACCGCATTCTATTCGATCCTAGGCTTTTCTCATATCGAGCTTGATAGCCATATAATCGTCTCGACCTTGTGTTTTCCTCTGCAAAAAATGAATCATCTCACCAACAGCCATGATACTATCTATAATCAAATGCCCTGCTACAAATGCACTTTGAGAGAGTAAAATTAACTTATTCAGCATAACCTTCATTCTACATGCCATAACCTTAGAAATGATTTTAAACAGAACATTGTAAAGAGAAATGGGTCAAAGGTTACCCATTTTCCTCGGTTCTTTTCTCTTGGGGATTAACACCATATTAGTATTATTCAAATCATGGGGTAGAAAGCCAGAACTAAAGAAAGATTGTACCATCTTGGTCAATTACGGACCCACATTTTTTCAGTGGTGTTGATAGAAGCCCGAATTTAAGCCATTCGAACCGGGGGACTTGTTCGGATCCATGCTTTTCACTGCTCTCCACACTTCTTCTGGAGTGACCTCCCTTAAAAGGCTTGTATTCTGTTCTTCTATCACTACTCTCGATACCTCTTGGTGTATATTTCCAACGACACAACCCGTGGAGGTGAACAAATTGGAAAAACGCTCCCTTGTTTCTTCATCCAGGCGGGAAGACCAATCTACCCAATGAACATTAGAGTCGTATAATCCACTAATCATGTTGCATCTCTTCCATTCACTAGATTTGGCATGGAAAAACTTAGTGTCCTTATCCTCTGAGCTCAACCAATGTTGTTTAGCCCGCTGTCTCCACAAATCATCTCTCTCCAATCGGGCTCATTACAAGTTTTGATAGCTCTCCTTATATCTTTGAACACCATCGCTATCTACACGCCCTTGTAGCAGGTTAAGCTCTCTTTTTTTTTTTTTGGATTTGCTCGGTAAGCTTATCGCGGAAGAATCTGCTCCATTTCTTAACTTTTTCTCACCTTAGCAATTCCCAATCTCCACGTCATCTTAGTCACCCTAGGCAAGCTGGACCACCTCAACACACTCTTGGTTTGTATTCCAAGCGTTTTCAAAATGGAAAGCACAAGGTCTACTTCTCTCTTAAATCGCATGTGATAATAAAATGGGATGGTGATCCGACGTTGATACACCCAGGTTAAGAACACTTGTGTTAGGGAACTTAGAGAGCCATGTTGTATTTGTGAGAGCTCTATCCAATCTCATCTCAGTTCAATTTTCAAACCCTCCACCTTTACTCCAAGTAAATTGATGACCATGCATGCCCATATCAACCAACTCACAAGCCTGAACCACTTCCCAAAAATCATCTATTAGCACTTGAGGATACCTATTACCCCCCTTCTTTTCACTGTGGTATAATATTCCATTGAAATCACCTATGATAGCCCACGGGTCCTCATGATGTTCCTTCAACTGCCTGAGAAGATTCCATGTACGGGGACGTAAATCTCTATTTGCTCCTCCATAAACTCCTATAATTCTATAATCTCCATACTCTTGGTGGGTCACTCAATCATCAATATGCATGCTGGAGAAGCTAAGTAACTGAACAGAAACCGATGCTTTCCATAACAAGGCAAGCCCTCCACTACGTCCAACCGGTTCTACTACAATCTTACCTTCAAATTTCATTCCAATTTTTCACGTAAGAACAAGATCCAAGGCGTCTTTTGAGTTAACAACTCCATAAGGAAATATTGACCCCAAGGGTTCCCAAGCCCTCAGTAGTTCCAAGCCAGGCATGTCATTGTGTCTAGCGAAGCTCCTTTCTAGAGCCCGCCGATATCACAATCGTCTCAGTTGTACCGAAAGCTTCCTCAACATCCATCTAGGCATCATTCAAATTCGGAATGCCACCCGATTCTTCCACTCCAATTATAGAGTCTACACTCATAACCCTCCGACTACTTATGTCTTCATCATTTTTCGTTCGTTTTGGGTCTCACGTTGTCCCATAACCTGTCTCAAACCGTACACTGTCATTTGTTGTAGGGATAGTTATGTTTCTTGATTGAATAAGCTTGTTATAGGGTTGCATATACATGCTCCTCAACTATCCCTCTGTCCTATCCGGCATAACAGGTCGTGGCATCAAAATCTGTGGACTAGGTCTACGCTCCGGTTCACGAGTTTCTGATCGGGGAACTTGAGCCCGTGGCTGAACAGTTTCTTTCCCCACTCTCCTACTACGTTCAATTTCCACGCTCTCTGATATCAACCATTTTTCCCCTGCCGCGAACTTATGAGTTCAAGGTTGTGCCCATAACTCCACACTATACTGTCTCTTCACTTGCTCTAGCGAAACACCCTTGGTATCTAGGCAAAAACCTTCTGAGTGTCCAATTTTTCCACATAGAAAACAAAATGATGGAAGACGTTCATACTTGAAACACACCGACATCACCTTCCCATCTTCTCTACAAATGCTCATTCTCCGACGTAAAGGTTTAGAAAATGCAATTCTCACTCTCACTTTGAGATAGCCCTTCTAGGTCCCGATTAAATTTAGTGGGCCTGCCTCCTCCACCCTAACCCACAACATTCTCAATATCTGTGATATATTGCTCGAACCTGAAAGCAACTAGAAGATCATAAATCTTGACCTATATAGACATTTCTTCAAATCGAGTCTCGCGAGGGTTATCAGCCTCATATAATCGCACCATTAATAAAAGGACCCTATTGTATGACCAAGGGCTCTCGTTGAGAACCTTCTTCATTTCACTCTCAGCATAAAATTGGAACACATAAAGGTTCTGCTCAAATCTCTTTGATTGTGATCCCAAAACCCGGCTTCTAGAGACCAACCAAAAAAAGTTTCAAAGCACCAAAATCAAAGACGATGTCCGTCATTAGAATCGCAACAATGCACCAGTAACCTTCCTCTCCTTGTAACCCCTCATCCTATGACGGTACTTCCTCTTCCACCTTCCCCTCATACCCTTCCTCGAGACATATTCCTGCCCATCTCCACTGAACATCCTACACGAAATCCTGAGAGGTGGTATCACATGGTCTCGCCCCTGATCCCCCTTCCTCCCTTCCGTATAGATCTCTCTCTATTTCGTTTCGGTCCATGAATAAACCAGTAGTAGCCTTGTACCTCCCTTCTTCTCACTCACCAAGTGCAACCCGGAGATCTGCGATTATTGTCGATCACCTTGAAAAGTCTCGAAACCCTAAAAACCCCGACAAACCTTAAAAAATGTCAAAAGACAAGACTGTGATTCCTCTCGACATCATACTTTATAATAAGTAATTAAATATTGCCTCATTATGTGATGTAAATATTTTAATATTATTTTTAAGTTGCTTACTATTATAATTTTTTTATTAATGCCTATTTTAAGTGGAAAAGCTAGTCCCGAAACCAGTGTTTAAATCTCAACAACGATATCCTTGTATAAATTCAATATGTTTTATGCTTTTTCATGATTGTCTTGTTATTGTTGGAATCTATCAATGTTCGGTTTGATTGCTATGCCGAATTCGAGCTATGCTCTATTATATATTGTCCACATTAGTGTAAATTACCTTCGATTTGATATTTTACGGGACAAAATCTGAATTCGTATGAAGAAAAGTTATGACCATTCGAAAATTTGCTGCGTTTTCAAGCTCTTTTTATTACAAAACATTATTTTTTGTCTCCAAAATCTTGCCAATTTTTTTTTTTATCATAACCCATTATCATATCATACATAGATATCTTTTTCTTTTTTTTTTGATGAAGGACTGCCTCTTATTACTGAAAGCAATCTGTTACAATAATTTGATGCAATTAGCGGGAATGCTATAAGCACACCATGACGTATCAGTATGGGAATGAGCCGCCTTGGCTAACCAATGAGATGCATGATTCACTGATCGTCGAACAAAAGATATAGGTACTGATGGACACTCCCTTAACAGTAACTTACAATCATTGATAATATTACCTAATGGCATACGTATGCTGCCCTCACTATTGAGAAGCTGAACTATACTCTGACAATCTGATTCAATCTCAGCTTGAGTCCAACCTTTCTGTACCACCCATCTTAGTGCTTTTCTGATCCCAATAGCCTCAATTAGGTCCGGCTGAGTAATGCCCTGAATCACTCGGCATTGAGCATCAATAAGCTGGCCCATATCGTCCCTGCATATCAAACCGATACCACCCTCCTTAGTTCTTAAAAATTGTCGGCATGACGTATCAAGATAAACACGGACGGAGCACAATCATACATAGATATCAAAATCGAGAATAAAAATATTTTAAAGTATAAATGATCAATTGAACGACTTTTGGAGAGAGAAAATGAGTAATATGTTCTTTAATAAAGTTGATTGTTTTTACATGATAAATTTTATAATATTGTGTATGTAAGATATCAAACAATAACGTATTTGAATGAAATGATATAGAACAATAGATACTAGTTATTAGGATTGTCGGACTGCAAGAATAATTTGCTATGTCGTATGAGTAAATGATATTTTGGTAATATACATGGAGAATGGAGTAGCATTCATGAACATGGACAAAGTAATTTTGGATCATTTAAAAAAAAATGATATCTCAATTAATTACTATCTATTAATCGATCTGGATCTAGAGTTGAAAAAAATTATTTATATTTCTTTTATTTTAAAATAGTTGAAAAAAATTAATACTAAATGTTAACGACCATCGCTCAAGAATCAAGACGACATAGTCAACGTTCACGATGACACACAAACTACATCGCCAAATGGAGTTCCCTAATAGTCGTTGTTTTAAAATTAATACTAAAATTCTGACTCTGTCACTAATACCTTCAAAAACAAAAGACCACAAAAGAACTTCAAAAAAAACCTATCAATGACAAATCCTAACAAACACGAAACAAATGAAGGTACAAGCAAGAAAATAAGGCCCCTTTATTAATTGTTGGTTTGCAAAGAAAATGAGATTCTACATTAACCTGAATGAGAAATTTTTTTTCATTTCATAAGAAAAGCTAAGTTATATATAACCATCAGAGATGAATAATAATATCGTTATTAAGATTCGAAACTGACCTCGTAAATTATGTGTTGACTTGGGGCTTTGTTGAGCTTATAGTTGAGGCATAGAGCAAATGTTTTGACGTATGAATTGAAATCCAAATGTGTATGTCTAAAGTTTTTAATTGAAATTTTGAATCCATTGAATATGTTATGATAAAAAAATTGACCGATAAATTATAAGTTTTTAACCGATAAAATATAATTTATCGATATCATTTTAGATACCAACAAATGAAAAACCGAAAATTCGGTTCAGATTCTTTAATTTACAAGAGCTAATGCAGAACAAAAATCTATAAAACGAAAACAATTAATTACTAGCCAATTTAGCCCTTAATATCATAAAAACACACGCGTGTCATGCACCCGAGTGCTCGGAGACAGAGGAAGATTATGAGAGGAACGAAGAAGAGAATCGGAGAGAAAGAGAAGGGAAATTGAAATGAAAACGCTCTTCTTCAATGCGATTTTGGAGTTTCTCTATCCCAATGGCGGAAAGAACAAGGCGATGCGAGTTCATCTAGCTCAGCTGCATTTACTGCATCTCCAATCCATCATCACTACCATGTAACCCCATTTATAGACCCTCGGTCTCGCTTCTCTGATATCCCTCTCGCTAGGTTTCGATTTCTCTTTCGCTCTCCCTTGGGTGGATATGGCCAGCAAAGAGGCCCTGGACGAGCAGCTCAAAGCGATAATGAAGGCCATGAACAAGGAGGTATGGATTATAGTTACATGTTACCTGTTTGATTCGGTTAGAGTCTACTGATTGATTAGAAATTGGAGTGAATTGAATTGATGAGTATGATGTGTGTTGAGTGCACAGATAGAGCTCATCTGGACTTATGTCTACTGCATAGACTGTTTGTTTATTTTTCACATATATGATGAAGTGAGACATGAGGTATTTGTTCTGCTTTTCAGGGATTGACTGATGAGCACTTTGTAGAGGCTCGGAGCTTGAAGGATGTTAATGGTCCTACCTATTTCTTAGAGCTGATACCTCAATTCTGCTCTGAAGTTGAATTTACCTTGAAAGACATTACTACTGCCGTGTACTTTTCCATCTTCAATCTGCCAATATGTCTATTTAGTTCTATGGTTTTGGCCATCTTAGGTGAATCTGGTTTTTTCTTCTTTTCTTTGCAGGGAGCGGAACAAAGTGAAATTTTCCAACGTGAGGGACTATTGCATGAAAATTAAAGGCGGAGTATCGTGGTAATGTAGCGGTTTGCTTAATGGCATGCATCAATTAGGAACTGCCATTGCATTTATTGACTTATTATATTGTGTGATTAATACTCGTGATGATAGATATTTAAGGATCTTTGTAATCATTGCATCTATTTATAGCACGTGGTACACCATGCTTTGACAAGTGGAGATTATTATTATTTTCCATCAAAGAATCTGGTTGGCAATACATTTTTCACATCCTTATGAACCATATTTGGGTCATGGAGCCTATCCCAATTGATTGGGAAAATGGCCAAGGAAAAGAAGAAGAATGTGGGTAGCAGAATGCTTGGTGATCAATCAATGATGTTACCTTGAAACTTTTAATCAAAGCATTCTTTGTCAAAGGCAAATGTGTTATATGTTAATCATTGAATGTTTCTTGCAAGCTCTTTATACAATTCCATTGACTCTTTCTGCATACAAAACTAATTGTTTCAACTGTCAGAAACTTGAGAATATGCAAAATACAAAATCAAAAATTCATGTCTGCACTTACATTTCTTTAGCATGCATTTTATCCTTTTATCTTATACAATATGTCCTCTGGAAAGAAACAACCATGCCGGAATATTTAGTGTAGTTTTTACCAAAGTGAATGTGTATCTTGCTGGGTTTTGTACAGTTCCATGAAGCAGATGAATAATATGTTTGATGATTGGATTTACTCCATTGACTTTTAAATTTAGTGTTTACTCTGCCATACAGGAAAATATGTACTGTAGTATTTGGTTTTGGTTATTTGGTTTCTTTATGTTGATTTGTTAAGAAAGAAAGAGCATTATCTGAAGCAGTAAATCCAATCAAGTGAAATGATGATTAACAATATTGTTTGTGCTTATTCATGGATGTGGTTTGTTCAATAAACACATTGCTTTTTTTATTTTTTACTGACTAATTTTATCAGTTTTCGAACTATTGTGAACGCATACATATCTGCGTCATGGATTCAGCTAATGCCCCTTCACCTCATCCGACTAATTGTGCAAGCTTACTCATTTTGTTAATCTGTTATTTTTTCAGTATTGGTGCTTGTCGCTTGGCACAAGCATGCAAAAATCTCATTCTTGCAACTGAAAGCAAATCTAAGGAGAAGTAAGTGTCATGTGGTGTTGGTAGAATAGTACCCTTTTTTTCGCACTCGTTCAGTTTATTATGAGAGAGTTGCCCATCAGTTGACTGAATTAAGATACTTGTATATGAAGTACTCGGTGATTGTATCATGATATACATGATTGAAAAATTCAACAATCCGTATAATCGTGTTTTGCATTTTTTATATGTTGCTTGGCGACTAACTTAAAGTTTCATTCCTAAGGCCTAACTTTTATTTGCTGATACATGCTCAATTAGTAACTTTTCATATTATTAATTCTTGTGAAAATCTCATTTGTTTAGGTGTCTGGAGGACTTGAATGTGGTCAAGCAGGAATACTACACTCTGAAAGACAAGTTGGATATTATTCTTCAGGTAAGCAGAACACTATTGTTCACGCAGATCCATGAAACTAGAATCTCTCTAAGCATATGAGCTTTGTTTAATGGAATCTACTTTGTTCATTTTCTCAAACTTGTTTTTCATTTTTCACTTTCAGTTGGAAATGGAGATAGTAGGTAAGGATGCAGATAAATAGGTTGCTTGCAGCCTACATAATGTCTGGGATGTAGTAGCATTTGAAGTAGAGACATATATAGCTGTTGTTGGGGGATGTATAAGAGCTGAGCAGACTTGCATCTTATTTCTTTTATACTGAAACTTCGCAAATTAAGGATTTTCTATTATGTGCTAGTATCGTACTTTCAGCTTTGCCTGCAGGGCCGGAATTAAGGGGGTATAGGGTATGCCGCTGCACACCCTTGTCTGGGAAAGTTTTATAAAATTGTAGAGTACTCAATTATCTTCGATTTGATATTTTACAAGCATAAATCGAAGCTCATATGAAAAAATTATAGCATTTGAAGACCTGTTGTATGTATCACTCCTTTTTATTTCAAGATGCTTCTTTTTAGTTCCAAACCACCACAACACTTTTTAATAACTTGATATTATATTGGTGTAAATTCCTAAATATATATATAAAAATATGCATTAAGAATGTAAATGATCAATTGAAAGATTTTTAAAAATGAATGTAATAAAGAAAAATCTTCGAATGAATCTGACTTTTTTGTATATCATTGTTGTTAATGTAAAAGATATCATACAGTCTTGTACCTAAAAACAATTTTTTATAGTTATTTGTATTATCGGATTGGAGCTTTTTTGTTGAAGTAATGAATTAAGTTTTTCATTAATTTTAATTGAGTCTATTTATTTTTTTCCTTCCTCAAAATACTAGATTGTTGATTTAATTTCAACAAAAAAGGATAATTGTTTTCTATAAATAAGCATGTTTCTATTGTTTTTTTCTTCTAACATGTCTTTATTCAAAGATTTGTTTTCTAACTTTAATGTTGATAATTTAGTGAGTTTGAGTGATTATAAAATATAAAGAGATATGTGTAGAGATACGAAAGAAGGTGAAGAGCACAGAGAATCTCATTCTTGTTTGTTTCTCTCTTGGTTAAATGTGCAACAGTAAAAGTACAAGCTTTCATAAAATTACAGCACAAGAACAAAAGAAAACTAGATATTTTGAGTGAAGTATTCAAGAGGGTTGTCTAAAGGCTCAAGTTGGAGTGGTGGATTACCGAATCATTATTACGGTCTCCAAATGAGGCTTTTAGAAAGGGACATATTTGGAGTCTGATTCTGTAAAAAATAAAAAATAAAACTCAAATTCTTGACCATCCAAATGATTAAGATGAAATAAGAAGAGCTTACCTTTTAAAAGGTCAATCTCAACTTATTTTAACAGAGTATCTAATTACAATTATTAGTGAGAAGAATCATTTCTTTCGAAGAAGTTGGTTTGTTACTTATCGTGTAAACTTTTGGGTTCGTGTTTATATTACACTTAATGGTTGGTGTTTTAATGGTGACAAATGATTTGTCTCAAGCATTATATAAAAAAATGGTGATTAAGATATTGTGAATGTTACGGAGATTGTTCGAATCAATAAGAAAACGTTTCGAAAGATGAGAGGTGTTGGGTAGGAAGGGTTTTGTGAACAAGTTGTATCATTTTGCGATAATATTGAGATTGATGTGCTCGACATAGATTTACGGTATCTGAAGGATCAAAACTTCAAATGTCATGTTCCCTTCCGTAACAAATTTGAATTATTTTAAAGGTGAATGTTTCTTTCTTGTCATAGATTTGATCATTTGATATTAAAAGAGTTGAACGCAATTATGTTTGGACTGATATTAGATATTCACATTCAGATTGTAACTTAAAATATTGATGTCCTTTCTTTTTGTGCAAGGTAAGGATTTTATTGTTCACGAAGTATCCGAAGATACAATAGACATAATATCCGGGGGGTGGTTTCCGTCCCCGATGGGGTCCACTAAGGTAAGAGAAAATTTTGGCAACACGTGAGTCAACTTGTTGCCCGACCTTCTAATAAAACTGAGCTATAGAAATCGAACGAAGGGGATTTCGACAATCCTTGTTAGAACGGGGTTAGTCAAACCGAAACAAATAAGAATAATAAAACTGACAAACATATATATTATTGATGAACATGATCATATTAATACAATACAATAACTGAAATTAGAAACTATATCATAACCTTCTTGAACAAATACGATTTGAAGAACATAAATTGTCGAGGCTCGGCTACCGGTTTCCTTGAGATGTTTTAGAGCCCTGTATGAGCACGTCTCCCACAATACAAAGACAACATAGTCGAACACTAATACGAGCTTGAGAAGTCACTGAAATGGAATGAGGATGAAGCGAATAAAAAGAGCATCAAAGACAAATAACAAATGGGAATTCAAGAACTCAACAAAACTAAGCACCCAATGCCGTGTGCTCTTTGTCCTATCTTTTCTCAACTCTCCGGACCTGTTTTTGACTTATTTCCTATTCAAAACTTTTCATTTTCAGAACTTAAAGAAAACAACGTATCAAAGAAAAGAAAGGGATTAATGATCATTAAATCCATTAATCCTATTAATTAGGATTAATGTAATTCAAAACCATTAAAGCAAAGGTTACAAAAAAAAAATCAAATTTATTCAAACTTAAAGGCATTTTTATTCAATAACTACTCGTTGCATACACCTTTTCTATGTTTTCTCTGTCACACCAAAGATACACCAGTATTGTATACACCTTTGCATTGTTGATGCAGACGCATCTTAGTGTCTAATTCAACACTTTTAGCTCATTCTTTAGCTATTTTCGTTTCCATTTGTGTTGGTTTGATTGCTCTTGGCTATTTTACCTATGACAGGACGAAACGGTGTGAAAAAGGAGCATTTTTGGAGAAAATGGAACAAAAAACTGTTTCAAGGAGTTCTAGAGCAGGCTGATCTTCCGAAGGGCATAACTCTCTCATACGAGCTCCGATTTTGGCTCGTAAGATATCAAATCGATGAGAATCGAGAGATCTACACACTACTTGAATACAGGAAAATGTACGGGTGTACAGGTGCCCTTTACGAGCATAAATAAGGGCGATTTTACGCCTGTATTTCTCTCATATTAGGAAAATTACCTGTTTGCCCCTACGATTTCAGAACTTAGAAAGGGGGCAATTAGGTTGTTTTTTGAGACATTCTGTACAGGGAGAACTATTCTGGAGAGTTAGGAGAGAGAGCAAGGTTATGGAAATCAAGGGAAGATCAACTTTTGTACTTCGATTACGGTATTTTGTATCATTTAACTTATTGTTTTGAATACAATCATGTTTTCTTCTTGTATTTCATTGAGCAGGAGTAACTAATCTCACCTCTAGGGTTCATGGGGGATTAGGGGTTAATTGCTTGCAATGATTGATTGTTACTTCGTTTTGTCGATCTAAGTCTA
>JAYMSW010003891.1:0-11627 GCA_036897725.1 Erodium texanum
GTAATTCAAGGTTTGACTGATTTAGGGTTTAGGTTTAGGGCTTGGTTGATTCATTGTTCAGGGTTTGACTAGTTTGTTGAGGGGTTTGACTCAGTGCTCGAGGTTTGATTGGTTTGTTTGGGGTTCGACTTTAGAGTGTCGAAACATGGTTTGGGGTTTGACCAGTCTATTTGGGCTTGGCCATTTTGTTTGGGGTTTGACTTTAGGGTTTCGAACCATGGGTTGGGCTTGACTTCAGGGTTTCAAAATATGTTCGGGGTTGATTGAGCCATGGTTTAAGGTTTTGACCAATTTGTTTGGGGTTTGACTTTAGGGGTTTGACTTAGGTTTTTGAAACATGGTTTGAGGTTTGACTAGTCTATTTGGGGTTTGATTGATTCATGGTTTAGGGTTTGAACAATTTGTTCGGGGTTTGATTTTAGGGTTTTGAACTTTGCGTTGTGGTTTGATGTGTTTGTTTGGGGTTTGACCGATTCATGAATTAGGGTTCGACCGATGGTTTGGGGTTTGACTTTAGGGCTTCGAACCATGATTTGTGGTTTGATGGGTATGTTTGGGGCTCTACTTCAAAATTTTGAACCATGGTTGGGGTTTGACAAGTCTATTTAGGGTTGATTGAATTATGGTTTAGGGTTTGACCAATTTGTTTGGTGTTTGACTTTAGGGTTTGTAGGTTGACTGAGTTGGTTTGGGGTTTGATTGATGAGGAAATTTTGTTCACCGTCCTTTTTTGGTGAGCAAGCTAAACAGACCGTTACTTTTTGAAATAGAGGGTTAGTACACCGTTGCGTTATATGGTTATCTTTAAGGGCAATTAGGGAAATATTAAAAATGTGAGGTGCATGTGCACTTCACGTGCTTCTAAAAACGTTAAGTTTAACATTTTACAAACGGAAAAAATTATTTAATGTTAGTTTTTGTTGAACAATTAAACTCATCGATACTTTTTGAATGTAGAGATTAGTACACTATTATTTCGTAAACTTACCCCTTTAAATTTTTTATGTTTAAAATAGGTTATAATATATTTATGAATTTTTCTTTTAATTTATGTTTGTATTTACCACTCCAATTATCACGTCAAAACACCACCGCACACTCGAGGAAGTCTTGGTTGAATTGAAATACGTATGACATAGACAAGTGACAAACAACGCAGTAAAGTCTCGAAGGCGGAGGGTGGTTTATCTGCCCACCCCAGCACTTCGATATATCCGCCTCTCTCCTAACTCTCAACGGACATCTCAAAGCTTTTCTCCAGCTCTTATACCCCCCCACGTCATAACATCTCCCTTCTCTTCTTCTTCCTCTGATCTCTCTCTTCCGCTTCCAGTTCCGAGAAAATGCAGTCCTCATTGTCCCTCTCCTTCTCTCCCCAAACCGCTCCCAGATCACTCTACGCCTCCGGATCGCTCCATTCCTTCTCCTCCAGGCCTATCAACCTCTGCTTCTGCGGTCTCAGGCGCGAGGCCTTGTTGCGCCTCTCTTCTCTCAACCACTCCTCTTCACGCAGCCTACTTTCCTCTCCGCGACGCCCCACCCCTGTCTCCGCTTCCCTCTCCGCCAACGGAAGCGCTCCTGCTTCGTTCGATTACGATCTCGTCATCATCGGAGCCGGCGTCGGAGGTCACGGAGCAGCCCTTCATGCCGTTGAGAAGGTATGGAGTTGGATTTGAATTTGAATACAGTCTGGCCTGGCTAGCTAGCGAGCTTCGGTTTTAGCTCAATTTGCAAAAGAAATGGTCATTGTCTCTTCCAAGTCTAAATCTTACCTTTTTGAACATGTGAAGTCGTCATGGAGTAACTTAAAGCATGAGTCTGCTACTAGAGTCCTAATGATAGTGAAATGTTTGTAATGAATTCAATGCCAATTGAATGATTTACCTTGCTGAGCTCCAGTTAGCTCAAATTGCGCAAACAGTGGTAGCTGTAGTAATCTACTATTTCTTTGCTGGCAGTGAAATAGTTTTGTAGAAAATAACGCATGGATCGCTTCTTGATTGCATATCTGCTTAGATTATTCTCATGACAAGGTTCCGTTAACAATTTTTGTTTCACTTCCGTTAAAGAGTGATGTTAGTTAGCTGTGAATCAGTTTTGGCTTGCATTGTGAGGAATGTGGATCAATGTTCAGAACATGTTTACTTTCTGTGGTGTCTTATGTTGAATTGAGTTTCATTCTGTGTTGTCTGGCTGGAACCTGTTCTAGGAAGTTACTATTGTATATAAGGTATAGTGTACAATTGCCTGCTAGGTTAGATGGTTCCTTGAATTCACAAATTGGATTGCTATTGCAGTTTGAAATATGGGTGGCGGCTACTGATAGAAAGAGTTCATTAATAGTGTGTGTATGTGTGTGTGTTGTGACAGAATTGGCATAATGGTAAAGTTCTTGGCTTGTGAATTGGTCACATGACCGGAGTGGCCCTTGCCCAAAGCCTATAGTGCCAGGAGGCCCAGCAAATAAATTCAAAGTTATCGTTTCAACCTATAACGAATTTAAATTTACTGAGGGATAAATTTTTAGCTATGAAAAATATCGAACCAAAGAAAAATATGACAGCAATGGAGAAGATAGGTACTGTATGATTCAGAGTGATGTTTTTCTCAAAGAGAAATAGCTCATTTTCTGTGCATGTTTTTTAAGCTACTTATATTTGTACCTTTTGGGGAATTGGTACAGTTCTTTAGAGTCGTGTTGAATATTGATGCTTGGACTTGCTGTATGTGTTTCCTACTGTGTGGCACTCTTTTGTTATGACTCATGAATTTCTTGTTGTAGCTTTCGGTTTGGTTGGAGAGGTGACGTCATGTTAAACTCTGTAATTGCAGGGCCTGAAAACTGCCATTATTGAGGGAGATGTCGTGGGTGGAACATGTGTCAACCGAGGATGTGTTCCTTCTAAAGCTCTTCTGGCTGTGAGTGGTAGGATGCGCGAACTTGAAAATGAGCATCACTTGAAGGCTTTAGGTTTGCAAGTAAGTTGATTGGATTATCATGTTTCTTGCAATTTAAGGTTTTAAACAAAAAGGTTAGAGGTTATGACGCCTTTATTAACACATGTCTGTTTTGTATACAAAAAGATGTTGATAGTACTTTGCTGTTTCTTGTAATATTTATAGGTTTCAGCAGCCAGTTATGACAGACAGGGGGTCGCTGACCATGCAAACAATCTTGCTTCAAAGATTCGCCAGAATTTGACCAACTCAATGAAGGCCCTTGGAGTTGACATACTAACAGGTTTTGGCTCAATTATGGTAAGTGATACATGCTCGCATATGGGGCCAGTTGTTAGACAGATATCATAAGCTTCTGTTTCATTTTTAAGATAGAACTCCATCTTGTGGCTTACATTAAATGTTTCATACCATTGTTTACTATATCATTATGAATCTTTCAGGGACCTCAAAAGGTGAAATATGGAGATAATGTAGTAACTGCAAAAGATATCATCATTGCTACTGGTTCTGTGCCCTTCGTCCCTAAGGGCATTGAAGTTGATGGTAGATATCCTTACTTTTTCATCTTTTATCATTGATCAGTTTCACTTTGGGTCACTGTTTGCATTAAAAGAAGTTTTGGTTCAGGGTGTGTTCTACATGTTAGGTTGTGTAGTGCCTGGTCAGTTTAGGGAAACATTGGGTCGCCCCATGAACCAAGTCAGCAGTGGGTAACACCGTAACAGTCAACCATCAGTTAGCTTATGTTTTTGCATTTTCCCAACAAATTAGCTACATGATCTGTGGTAGTTACAGCATGTTTTCTAGTTCCCTGTTTATAGGAGATTTGTTCTCCCACTCCCTCTGGTATTTGCAAAAAGTTATCATTAGTCATTAGTTTTTGTTTTAAGAGATTGGGGTTCTCGCTAATGAATTCCACTAGCGGTATTAGTTATTCCGGACCCATAACTCGATCCAAATATGGGTACATAACATACATATATCTGAAAATGAACTAATCTTAGAATATAGTGAAATGCACTGAAGCTATGCATGTTATCTTTTGCATTTATAGCTAGGTCAGGTCAAGAACTTATACTTCATATCTAGCTTCATAAAATCCAGTATTATGAGTAGCTTGTTGACTGTACAACATGAAGAAAATGTTTTGTGTTTATTTATTTTGATATAGATTGTGCATGGTGAAGGAACATTCTATGCAGGTTTGCAGTATTTTATTCTCCAAGCCATTGGGTTTTTTATTGCTGGCTATCCACTGCAGGTAAAACTGTAATTACCAGTGACCATGCACTCAAATTGGAGACTGTACCAGATTGGATTGCCATTGTTGGAAGTGGTTATATTGGTCTTGAATTCAGTGATGTGTACACAGCACTTGGAAGTGAGGTATCACATTGCTCCCCTTTCGTACTATTATTATATTTCACGTGATCTAGAAGAAATATAATTTGGAGGAAAAGTTTCTATTTGTCTTAGTATACACCTCCATTTTGATTCTTGAATTTCCTTCTTTGCTTGAAATGATCTATAATTTGGCTAATACTTATAGAAACTGAGAACCCCAAATAAGATACTTGCTTGTGTGCTACGTACTCATAATATCTTGATCATGTCTATATCATCCATTATCGTATCTACAATATCACTCCTTGACTCTATTGAATATTTCGGTGACATCTGTACCAGAAGTTCCTAGGCATAAAGATATGGTCAGTCTATCCGAATATCAACATTCTAAATCTTCAAATGACTGTTGGTTTAACTAGTTTATGCTGTGGATTGAGAACTGATAAAAAAAAATTTGTACATAAATGTACTTACATGGTAAGTGGGTTAGGAGTTATAAGTTAGAACTGCTGGATTGATATTAAATAAATAAACAGAAATAGCGAACAATAAGCCATTTTATGAATGTATTATATTTATAATATATGGTGGTATGTAATTGATTCCTCAATGGCTTAAGAATTGGTCTGTGGTTTCTAGT
This sequence comes from Erodium texanum, assembly GCA_036897725.1. NCBI lineage: Eukaryota > Viridiplantae > Streptophyta > Magnoliopsida > Geraniales > Geraniaceae > Erodium > Erodium texanum. The sequence continues at coordinate 4,949 of JAYMSW010003891.1, forward strand.
TATTTTAGTCTTGTGGTTAGAACCACTTATATAATATTTTAAGCTAATAATGGTAGTCATTATTTGCGACTCACATGTGCTAGATTTGTTGAGGTTTGACATTTTCAAGTAATTTTTGTAATTCGATTCCCCCATAAGATTTGATATGCCCAGAAACCTAAGCATGTAAGCTGAATAAAGTGTGGCTAGAGGTATATCCTTTATCTCTTCACATTTTTAAGGCTTTACATCTTAAAGGATACTACCTCAACTGAACTGGTTTATGATTTTATCATGCACATTAGTTTTTTGTCTCTGTGTAAATATTTTTTTTTCCTGACATAGCCTGTTATGGTACCCATCTCTGGATTGAGTTATAGGCCTGGAATAACTAATATCACTAGTAAAATTCTAGGGAACTCCGGTCTTAAAACTAGAACTAATGACTAATGGTAACTTTTTGCTTGATATAATTCCTTTGCCACCAACTGCTTAAATACAAGCAACTCTAGCAAAATGCCAGAGGGAGTGGGAGAACAAATCTTCTTAAACAGGGAAATAGAAAACATGTTGTAACTACCACCAGATCATGTAGCTAATTTATCGGGAAAATGCCAAAACATAAGCTAACTGATGGTTGGCTGTTACCCACTGCTGACTTGGGTCATGGGGTGACCCGGACCCATAACATAGCCCATATGTGCTAAAACTCAGAATAGGTTGTGAAGGCTTACAAGAAGGTATTTGCAGGTTACTTTTATAGAGGCTCTTGATCAACTTATGCCTGGATTTGATCCTGAGATTGGGAAATTGGCTCAAAGAGTTCTGATAAATCCACGCAAAATCGATTACCATACTGGAGTTTTTGCGAGCAAGGTAATGTGGCGTACAGATCCGTATCTATCTATTTGTGGCTGCTTCAAAGAGTTGCATTCATCTTCGTTTGTCGTTTCTTATAGATCACACCTGCAAAGGATGGGAAACCTGTTTTGATTGAGCTTATTGATGCCAAGACCAAGGAGCCTAAGGACACTTTAGAGGTAATTTAACTTGGTTGATGTTAATATATATAGGCTTGAGATTCTGGATTTCTTTTTGTTGTTGTAATGATTCTTATAAGTATTTTTTGTGTTATAGTAGAATGTCCAAGAGTAAAATAGATTTTCTGTATTAATTATCTTCTCCGGAAGATAAGGTAAAGAATGGAGAATAACCTTTATCCCAAAGTAGATGCGCCACTCCATTCCCCCATATAGTGTCTGTATGCTTATAACTATATATTGCAACTTAACTTATGTATATCTCTATCATCAAACTGTTTAATCACTAATCCTTGATTGTGAGGAGATTCATGAAAATTCTGAGTCAACTCGTGTTTGTCTTCCTACTTTCTCCTTTTCTCTATCCATATGATTATTGTACATAGTGATTGTGGCATCATAACAACCTTTACACTTTAATTTTCTACAGGTTGATGCAGCACTAATTGCTACTGGAAGGGCTCCATTCACAAATGGTCTTGGATTGGAGAATGTAAATCTTGTGTAATTGTCTTGATTCTTGAGATTCTGTATAGCTGCTCATCCAAAAGTAGTAATGGTTTTACGAATCTTGGCAGGTCAATGTAGTTACACAGCGTGGTTTTGTTCCTGTTAATGAGCGGATGCAAGTAATTGATGCAAATGGCAATCTGGTTTGTTTCAAAATCTGAGTCTCGTTGTGTATATCTTCTGGTGGGTGGCTGTCTCAATTAATAATGACAATTTGTTCCTAGGTTCCTCACATATACTGTATTGGTGATGCAAATGGCAAAATGATGCTTGCTCATGCAGCCAGTGCACAAGGAATATCTGGTGAGCATTAAATTTATAATTCTTCGTCACGTAAATTTTACTTCTTTCTTTTACACAATTTTAATTTTCTTCACAAATTCTTTGCACAGTGGTTGAGCAAGTCACAGGAAGAGATTATGTTCTCAATCATTTAAGCATTCCAGCAGCTTGTTTCACGCACCCTGAAATCAGTATGGTTGGAATGACAGAGGTGAAACACTGAAGGAGCTTAAGTCATGCAAAATGTCTTATGTTTTGCTAATATTTATAATTAAATTACATTGGCTAATTTTTCTTTGGCAGCCACAAGCTAGGGAGAAAGCTGAGAAGGAGGGATTTGAAGTAAGTGTAGCCAAGACAAGTTTTAAAGCCAACACGAAGGCCCTGGCAGAAAATGAAGGAGAGGGACTTGCTAAGGTTACATTTTTAGCTCTTCTTTTTCACACTACTATGTTCACACTTGCAGAAGTATACTTGGGGTTTCTCTAAAGGGGGGGAATTCCTTAAACTATCTTAATGAATCACCCACCAACATAAAACTACCCTATGAAGAAAAATATGAACTTTAAACTATACTTTGTTTGAAACACTGTACACTTAAGGAAAATTCTGTTACCATGGTCCATGGATGGAAATGCGAGAATATTCTGTTAAAATGGATGATTCTTTTTTTTCCAAAATGACAGAATTGTCCTTGAAATGAAAAATAAATATTGTTTTTAATTTTTTGAATTGTTATTATTTCAATTACTTATGGCAATTGTTATTTTTCAAAAGGCCGGGGGTAAGATAGTCATTTTGTTAAAAAAAAAAACTAAGAGAACTCCAACTGTGCACAATTTTGCAAAGAAAAGGTAGTTTGAAGTTCATATTTTTCAAGGCGTAGTTTTCTGTTTGTGGACAGTTTATAAATGTAATTTTAAGGAATGCTCCCTTCTCTAAATCGTTCTTTTATGGCTCCTTATATGCTTCTGCTTTATGAATCCTTTAGCTGGTGTAGGTTGCACACATTTATTCCTGCATCTAGGGGTTAGTTATGTATAATCCTTCTTTCTCTCTCTCTCCTAAGTGCTATTTCTTGATGTTCCTGCAGTTGATATACAGACCAGACAACGGAGAAATCCTGGGGGTTCATATTTTTGGTTTGCATGCAGCAGATCTTATCCATGAAGCATCAAATGCAATAGCATTAGGCACACGAATTCAGGTAGGTCGCGGAACTGCTATACCAGTGTGTGAATCACGTCAACTTAAAAAATTATGTGCAGCCTCTTAGTTTTGTTCCTCCTATGAACCTTGTTGCTGTGTTCACAACGTTGGGGCATATATCACCTAGTTACAATATCATCCCCTACTTCTTCTCGAGGCATTTGTGTAATAGTTCAATGCATGTCTAATAAATAACATTATGCAAAACGCAGGACATAAAATTTGCAGTTCATGCTCATCCAACCTTGTCCGAAGTACTTGATGAACTCTTCAAATCGGCAAAGGTAAGATTCTAGCACGCACATTTAATAGCACACTTGGCAGGTTTTCACATTGTATTCTGTTTCATTTCCCTCCTCTGCATCTTATTATTAGGAGTAAATAACTACCCAAGTGCTCCTTGAACCGTCAACCAATTTAGTCCCGGCATAAAAAAAAAATTTCAATATAGCCCTCAAACTTGCAAAAAGTCCTCCAATTTTTTTTTTTTCTTTTTTGCAATGCTGGATAACATTGGCACGTTTTTAATTCAAAGATTATTTGTTATTGTTCTGACAAGGGCCATGTAGGTAGTTATGTTCCTACATCTAAAAACATCATAAGGCATTTAGCTGTAGATACTATATCACTGCCAGTTTAAGATGATGCTTAGCTCCTAGGAACTGTCCAGGATTTTCTTGTAAAATGAATGTAGCGAATGCGTTTTTCAGGCTTACATCTGAGCAAGTTGTTCCAAGCTATAAAAGCATGTTGCCTGTTGTGATATAACTCTCCTTTCGTGCCTTCGTTGTAAATTGTAATGCTCTACTTTTGGTGGTGAACATTTGATACACATACAACTCCCCCGTCCCAAAATAAATGTGACAACTGACTTATTACACAAATTAAGGATTGAAACTTTAATGTTTGACCTTTTACTCTTCACTACCATACAAGCAAGTTGTTATAACTTATCTTAATTTTGGAGCAGGTTGAGGAGGCACATGCTTCCAGTCCAGTAAGTGAACCAGTCCCAGTTTAGCTTCTCAACCCTCGCACAGTATAAATTTTTGAAGGAATTTGCTTGTATTAGGGAGTTTCAAGAAACCGAGCACCAGCGAAGAGGAGAACCCGAGGTGTTCAGGACGGTTCCTTGGGAAATATGTTGAGGGAATTTGCCAATATGAAAGTGGGGTCATATGTTATTGTGTTATCAATTATCTGGCTACTTGTTTATTTCTCAACTAGAATTGAAAAAATATTTTTGTGTGTGATCTTTGTATTGGGAAGGGTACTAAAGAGCTATGTCAAGTAATGATGGCGTTGTATTGAGCTAATGTTTGATACAACTTATTTAAAATCTCATCGTTTTAAGTAACATCGCATTTATTTGATATTTTTTCAATTTTTTTGTTGGTGTTCACTGTTGCGATGAGAGAGAATCTAATAGCTCTTTTAGGTGAAACTTCTGTTTCTCAACTTTTTCTTTTTGCAGTGATACAGATTCAGATGTCGTTAAGGGGCAGATACCGAATGATAGGCCAATTAATTAAATTATATATATATATATAAGAACGGGCATCAAAGACCAAACTCACATTTAATTGAAGTACAATAATTGCAAGTTGCAACCACAAATAATCAGTTTTCCCGGGTTCTTTGACTTGCAATAGATGATATGCAAAATTAACACATTAAAATAACAGATGCAAAACAACATATACCCATGCTCTTATTCAGAAAAATAAAACTTGTAGATCTGAGAAATAACTTGAGAACACAGAAACACACAATCACATATCTATTGATTAAGTTCATGATTGTACTGTCCTTTTGGTTTGGAACATGATATCACATGTAATGTAGATCTACAAAAGCAAAAAATAAAATAAACAAATCTTGGGAAAAAAATACACAATTTGGTTTGGAATTCAAGATTGTAGTACCGTCGCTTTTGCCTCAATCTTATCAGCAATAAGATGTCGTGAAACTCATGTAACAAGATGAATTGAAACATCATGAAACACAAAGCCAGCATATAGAAGAAAATAATACAAAGCTCATAACACAGATCAAACTCTCATACATAGCAATTTGTGAATGCTTTAAGATGCATGCAGACCGTGTAGTGTGCAAGCCAACTAATGGGCTGATTGAGAGAAGGTGCGACACAAGACCTAAATTGCCATCTCAGGGTAGGCCAAATCACTTTGCAAACCAGACAATTTAATCGTTGCACAAACCCGAAAAAATGTAAACACGATTAATGAATTTTCTAAGCTACTTGATCAAAACTATAGCAAACAGAAAAAGAAACCCAAGTTCTTCTATAAAAGAACAACCATCAGACACTTCAGCACAATTAATCACATGGTAGAGTGGCATTAATCAATTAAATACCAAGTATCATTGTAAATCCAATGACAGATAAAGTACTTCCTTGCACACAAAAATAAAAATAGCAGACATTGGAAGCTAAAATGTGTTAATATCCCAGCACCCAACTACATACACCATGGTAACAAGAATAACCAATTATACTCCAAGCCAACATGATACAAGACCATACCATATTTATATATCATCGAAGCACTGACGACTTTAAAAATATAAAACTTCAACCGAGAAGGAACAGAATTAAATAAATCAGGCACTTTAATTGATAAAGGATAATATCTGAGAGCTTGACAATCTTGAAAATTTTATAAAGGGATTGAAGAGCAATGCCCCAGAACCCAACAGAGTAACATAAACACAAAATGTAGAGCTAAAAACAAAAAATCAAGCCCTGATTAGAGTAAAACCTAACAGTGCCATACATAAAAAAGAGAGCATTTACTCTTCCGCGGATGCAACTTCATTGCCCTTCTTGTTATGCTTCCTAGCATACCTCTGGTTCCTCAAAAACTTGGGATCCATCTACAGAACAAATCAACAAAACAAATCCGAAATCAAAACAATATCGCTCCGTTTTCAATAACATTTCAAAACGAAAACACTAGATCTCGGAAAACGAAAATACCCCTTTGGTGGAAGTGTGGCGGTGCTTCTTGGGTTTCTTGATGCCGTTCCTGTGGGCCTTGGCCGACTGGTTGTGTGCTGTGTGGTTCTTCGACTTCGCCATCTACACGACGGAAGTGAAATCAGAGAAGAGGTTGAGAAGCTTACGAGGTAAAGGAGGAATCAGTAGAGAGGAGACGCACCTGGAATCGGATATGTGAGGCTCGGCAGAGACGATGGGAAGCTCGGCGTAGACGATGTTGTGACCTTTATGGTAGCGTACGAAGAAACCCTAATTTAGGTGGTTGGAGTGAAATGACAGAACTATCCCCAATGTTATAGGCTTTTCGGCCCATATAAGCAATTTGGTGCTTGCTTTGTTTCTTCAGTTGTTTTGGACTGGGCCGGACTGAATTTCTTCTACAGATACTAGAAGAAAAAGAACTGGTCCGGAACGATATAAATTATTATTTTTTTCGAAACACTATATAATTAGATTGAAGTACTTGTCAAACCAAAAGAGGAGGAGGGCAAATGAATTAATATATACCAATTTCGATAGGGTAAAGATTGGGATACTATGGATCTCATTATCTATGAACCCTAAAGAGGGAATGGATGATATAGATGGTATGTCCATACTAATTGAATTAATATTTGTTGTATTATAGATTATGTTA
>JAYMSW010003892.1:0-11626 GCA_036897725.1 Erodium texanum
CAAGGGTTGTAATGTGTATCAGTTGTGATACATAATATTGGTAGAGTTTATGTCCCAAAAAAAACATCAAATTTCATTAAATTATCAACAATTGGTGCTATATATTGCTCAACAAAAAAATGATCAGTGTTATATAATGCATGATTCATGATTAATATAAACTATATTTTCTTAATTGATTGTTCAGATAAAAATTATATGAGATTTTTAAGTGAAGGGGTACCACACCAGTTAACTACTTGGCCTACAAAAATATAGGAGTGTCGGGCAAGAAAAAGCAAGCCCAGCGGATATTAGTAGACATCGATCAAGATGGGTACTTGGTCGACGTTAACAAAAACCATCACCAAGAAACCAGCATGACCGACACCAACCAAAAAACATTGGGTAAGGTAAAAATAAGCCCAAAGCATTTGTAATTAAGATTTTCATATCTGTTCAAAATAAAACAGCATGGGTTTGAGCTTTAAAATCTCATTTTCTCCCCTTAATTTCTCTCAAAATCCTCATCTTTTCTCCCGAAGTTAGTGTTCAGGAGTTATACTCATTAAAGCTAAAATGGTATTTTATTCTCAATTTTACTTGATTACTTTGTTAAAAATAAGTAGAAATCTGGTACTTTGGTGTTTGGGTTAGAATGATTAGATGAGTTCTTGGTATGGATGTTGATGTATGAATTTGTTAACTCTTTGTTGATTATTTTGATAGAATTTTGGATAGATTTTGTGTTTGAGTTGTTTTGATGATATATGAAGAGTCGGGTATGATATGCATGATGGTAGAGATAAAGGGTGAGGCGAGGCATTGGTACAAAGATTGGAAGTATGATATCAAGAAATGGATCACCGAGTACAAGACCGATGCTAACCCGAATCTCGTGCTCCGGATCATAAAGGAGTTCCTCCACCGTATTGGCCAATGGCATTGGCTGCAAAGCCACTTCAACGACCCTAAACATAAGGTAATACCATACTTTTAAATTTATGTACTTGTTACTCTTTTTTTCCCTTCTAATTCCCTTGTTTACACTTGGTAAAAAAATAGCGAGCAAACGTTAGAAGCTTAGAACGTCGGCCAGAACATGCATTGCTCTAGGAGCATGGCACTGCACGAATGGGCAGCGAAGGAGTTCAACGGCTCTGTCGCTCCGCGCGTGGCAAGGTATATGCAGATACATGAACCAATCGGTAAGTCAACTTATGCCTTATTTCATGCATTCAATATTTATTTGCGGTAATTTTCTGTATTTAATTTGTACCATTTTTTAGAGAGCGGCTCAAAATCTCTTGAACATTGTGCTGGAGGAACGACAGGCAAGCCAGAAGGTGGACGATGATGGAGTTTGTGACTCCTCATCTACCCAGCTACCTAAGGAGATGCAGTCCAAGATCATCAATCATGTCGTTAGCCCCCAAGAAGGGATACTCTTCCCGTCATAAAGGGAAGCGGGATGCTCGAGCACATCGTCTACGGATTCGGCTAAGTAAACCGAAGTGCTACAAACTCAGGCCAAAGTCCTTTAGTGCTTGGACGAGCAGTAGGAGATCACGAAAAAGCAATAATAGTTGATCAACATGCTAATGGTGTAGCTCACCCAGAGACCACCATCCCGAGATGATGACCCCGACCATTATGTCCTATGATTATTTTAGTACTTTTTTCTTGTCTTCAGACTTTGATAGATTATAACTTTGAATGATTGTTTGAACAATTTATTTACTATTGTCATTGATTGTTTGGACAATTCATACTTTTAATATCTGATAATTGAGTTTGTGATATACTGAATGCAAATTTCAATGCAGGAAAATGAATGTATGGGTGCACGGATTGCAGTTTTTTCATACCAAATCAGCAATGCGTTTGGGCGACAGAAAATGTACACCGGCCAAACGTGGAAGCTTGACCGACAAATATTTCAGTCGGGCAAGCGTGGAAGCTTAACCGACGAACATTTACGCGCGGGCAAGAGTGGAAGGTTAACCGATGACACATATCCCTCAAACAGGGTACATACTTTACCCACGGACATCGTGAGTCGGCCAAGCAGCTAAGCATGGCCAACGGACATATTCAGACGACTAGGTTGTCCTCTTGACCGACACTTTATTTCTTTTGGTCAAGCTTTGACCTTGGCTGGCAAACTTAGCTAACATGGTGACCAAAGACTTGAACGACGTTTCTTGGCCGACGTATTGTTTCGCGACCAACCTCTTGGACGACATCTTAGGTTGCAAGCCCGATAGATTTATTCTTTCGGCCAAGCTGCATCCTACAATAGTGGAGGTAAAGTTTACTAAAAACCATCTTTATCTTACAAATCAGGGAATCAATCTAAATCATATACACCTAACATCTAACTCACATGATGTCACGTTACCTACCCAAAAAGAATACATGTGTGTGCTCAGATTTGCGTCAGTGGTAAGGTTGTCATTTTGTGCAACCCAAATAGTTTGGTGATAAAATTTTTGGATCCGAGTGATAAAATTTATGACACATTAGGACTGAGATGCATATGTTGATAATATGTATGTAGTTTGGTGACAAATTTTTTTGCATCTAGTTGATAAAAATTCTTATACATTAGAACATGGACGTGCATGTTTGTAATCTGTATGTAGTTTGATGATAAAACTTAGGGAAAACTTCAGAATATGAATATTATCATAATGCGACTATATTTTTCTTTTTTTACCAAAAGGCGACCGTGTATTATTTTTAATATGCACCGTCAGTCAAAATTATCGGAACAAAGTTAAATTAGTTACGTGCATGACACATGTCACCCAAATTTTTTTGATATGCCAAATTTACTCTTGAGCTCTGAACTGTAAACTTCATAAAATGAATGTGGAATAAGGAAAATTATCATCATATGACCGTCACCAATATTTTATTTTAAATTTTTATAAGAAATTTATTTTCAAAAATATGTTTTAATAATAATAATAATAATTTTTTCATTTCAAAAGTGTAAAATATCTAAAATTTAAAATTTATTTTTTGATATAAACTTCAGGTTTTTTTTTCTTAAATATTTCTAAATAAAAATCTGATTTTTTATTATATAAAATTCATTTTTTATCAATTTATTTTTATTTCTACTATGAATTTATTTTTAGAAATATATATTTAAAATAATTTTTTTGCACTTTCTAATATTTCTGAAAATTATAAAATAAAATTTTGATTTTTTGGTATAAAACTTAGTTTTTAGAAATTATATTTCAATTTAAAAAAAAAAAACTATTTTGATATTTAAAAACAAGAGGGTAGTTAGTCATTTGTTAACACCGTTCTGACAATCCATATTATAAATAATACACTGTCTTTGTTTGATTCAAAAATAAAAAGACGGTCGTATTTTGGTAATATTTTTTATTACATGATCTTGTTATGAAGTTTTCCCCAAAACTTATGCATCTCGTTGATAAATAATAATATATTATGTAGTTTCATCAAATATGTTGGCACAGTTGATAGCACATATTGTTGGAGTTGATAAAATCTATTGCAGCAATTGAAAAACCTTTTTTTTTAGAGTTAATAAAAATATGTTGTTACAATCGATAAAACTTGTTGCTAGAGTTGATAAAATATGTTATAATAGTTGATAACTCATGTTTACATAGTTGATAAAATATGGTCACCATGATGATAAATTATTTATTTTATTTCATTCTCCGTACTTTCATGTTAGCTCAAATCAAATTCATTTAACATGGTAGATGTCATCAAAATACATGCTAGAGGTAATAAAATTGCTTAGTAGAGTCATAAAAATACGTATTAGAGGTGATAAAAACATACACTAGAGGTGATAAAAATAAAAAATAAATGTGATAAAAATGCATGATGGAGGTGATAAAAATGCACGATGAAAGTGATAAACGTACATGTTAGAAGTGACAAAAATACATATTGAAAGTGATAAAAAAAAATACATGGTCTCTCTCTATTGGAGGGAAAAAAAATGCATAATGAGGGTGGTGGTGTTAGAGTATGTTGTGATTTGTGAGTGACTTCCTATTCAAGATAGTCTTGGAAGAAAATTCTAGAGTTAAATTTTTTCTAATTGTATTACATTAGTCTTTTTTTTTTTTGGTATCCTAGTAGTATAAATAGGGGTTAGTTCCATTGTATTATACACATCAAACACATTAATATAATATACACATATATTGTTATCAATGCATGTTAAAGATAATAAAAATATATGTTGGAAGTGATAAAAAAAAAAATAATAGATGTAATAAGAAATGCATAACGGGGTGGTAAATTTGTAGGCTGAAGTAATAAAATCAATAGGTTAAAAACCTCAAATCCAAAATACATTCTCAATCATTCTTAAGGAAACACAAAGAAACAAAATTATAATTGAACTTACAATTATAGCGAAAACAACGGAGGTGGAGGAGTTCAATGAGATTTCAGTTGAATCTTCAAATTGGAATTTGAAAGAGAGAAAGACGTTCAAATCAAAGTTTAGAATATAAAAAAATCTTCAAATCAAAATATGAAATATGACAAAGATGTTGTGTTTTTTTTTTTTTTATGAGAGAAAAATATCAGTTTAATTAGGATTTAAAAGGGTAGGTAACAATACCCCTATTTTATGATTAAAAAATGTTAATTTTTTTTTAAAAATCAGTGATTGAAAATAACTCTCTAATTTATAGAATAAAAAAAGTTTCTTAACAGATTTTTTTATTTTAATTGAAATACATATTTTCTTATCATTCTAATTCGGATTAGTTAACTTAACCTTAAACCCCACACAAGAATGTCCAATAAAAAATAAGGGTATATCGAGTCGGCTTGTCACGAATATTGGACAACAAAATAAACATTTGATATAAGAAAAGAACTCAACAGCTCACACAAATTTATTAATTATATCCATAAATAAGAAGAAAGATAGATGGTGGGGTCACTTCCGTAATATATAACATTTACAGGACCAGAAAGTTTATATATATTTCAAAGTAGCCGTTGCACCAACACTCACTCTTCAATTCATTATACAAAAACTCTTTCAACAAGCAAGCCGTTCGCTCCCTCTCTCTCTCCTACCCCGCTCCTCTCTCTCTTCTTTTATATCCGTTTCTTGGCCCTCAATCTTTCTGCTTTTCCCAAAAGGTCGACCTTTTCACAGAGCCAATGGTTCATCAAATCAATCTCTCCGTCTCGAAACCCATCCTCAAAATCCAATCAGTCCCCTTACTGTCCGCAACCACCAGCGGTACTAGCAGCAGCGGCAGCAGTGATTCCGGCGAGAGTCCACCGGAGTCGGCCCGATTCGAGCTGATCCCAGATGAAAAGTTTAATTTTTTTCGCTTACCGTCTTCTGGGTCCCGCTCTTACAGATCGCTGGCGGTCCTCTCCGGTCACATCGGGTCGGTTTCTTGCCTGGCCTTGTGCGGCGAGTTCGTCCTCAGCGCCTCCCAGGGAAAGGACATAAGCGTGTGGCAGCAGCCGGATTTGAGGCAATTCACCAAGTTCGGACAAGGCGACGGCTCGGTGAAGGCGCTGGTGACGGTGGGCAACAAGGTTTTCACGGCGCATCAGGACAGCAGGATTCGTGTCTGGAAGGTTTCGAGGCAGTCTGAGAACGTGTTCAGGCTCGTGGACACGCTCCCGACCACAAAGGACTATTTGGGGAAGTTCATGAAGCAGAGCAACTATGTGCAGACCCGGAGGAACCACAAAAAGCTGTGGATTGAGCACGCGGACAGCATCTCCTGCTTGACGGTCTGTAACGGGTTGATCTATTTAGGGTCTTGGGACAAGACCCTGAAAGTGTGGAGGGTCTCGGATTTAAAGTGCTTGGAGTCGATCAAGGCTCATGATGATGCCATCAATGGGCTGGTTGCAAGCAAAGGGATTGTGTATTCAGCTTCTGCGGATGGGAAGATCAAGGCCTGGGGCAAGGAGGAGAAGCAAAGCTCCCATTTTTTGAAGGGGATATTGGAGGGTCACAAGGATGTTTCAATCAATTCTGTGATTGTTTCTGAGGATGGGAGGTGGGTCTATGGAGGAGGCTCAGATGGGTTTGTGGTGGGTTGGGAGGGGAATGCGGATTGTGAGAGCTGGAAGCTTGTTTCTGAGACAAAAGCGCACCAAATGGCTGTACTATGTATGTGCTTGAAAGGTGACTTCTTGTGCACCGGGTCAGCTGATAAGAGTATTGGTGTGTGGAAAAGGGAACCTTTTGGGGTGCTTAGCAAGGTCTGGGTCATAACAGGCCATCAAGGGCCAGTCAAGTGCTTGCAGGCATCACCCATGAGGAGTGTTGGTGGTGGCTTCATGATCTATAGTGGAAGCCTTGATAAGAGCCTAAGGGTCTGGTGGGTTCCCAGTAAAAGAGATGATCAATCTGATATTGATACCTGTAAAGGTTCTGTCATGTTGAGGGAAATTTCTTGAAGCTCTGTGGTCAACAAGTATAGTAGTGAAGAACCCGATTCGGTTTTTTGATTATCCGGGTTGTGATTTTTGTGTGTCTATATAGCAATTAACAGAGATGCAAAGCTAGCTGAGATTTGTTTTTCATTGTTTGGTTGTTGCATATAGGATTGGAAACTAGAAACCATAGTGGCCGAGGAACATGGCATAGTTGTTTCGTCTTGCTTACACTGTTGTTGCATACTGTTTTTGAATTTCTTATCATCAAATGTAACTAGGGTTTGCAGAGTGAAAAATACATATACATTTGTTTGGTTGTTTCATGATTGTGTTGCAGCTTTACTATTGTTTAATCCTGGGTTTGCTTCGGACAGTGACTATAGAACATGCCATTGCTTCCCTTGAGCATGGCACTGCTCACCCCACATAAATATTTTAGTTCAATGAGAACACAAACAAACGGCTTGATTAATGATGATCTGGTTAATCACTACCTTAATCACATGGTTAAGTGTGGCTTCTTCTATCCACCTCAGTATAATAATATTTTCCATTCTCAGACAAGAGTCCGAAGATTAAGTGATCATAATTGTGGCAGCTAGCAATTTCAGATATGTCGACCTTGTAACAGAACAAGAACATTGTTAACTTCATATTCCATTTTTTTTTTCCTTGTTCACAAACATAATGGAATAAACTTTCCATTGTGCTATCGAACTGTAAAGTTAGAGAGCCAGCCACTCCCCTTTCTCTCTTGTCTGCCGAACATTAAAGACTAAAATCGTTTCTTTTAATCTAACTGAAATTTAAAAATGACATTAAAATATCACTTCGAAAATATGTCACTTGATAAGTAATCTTGCGGCATTCAGTTATCAGCTTAAGCTATTAAGTAGGTCAAATTTTAAGATAATGTCAGAACTTGTTACCATCGCTTTATTAAAGGAAAAATTAAATTACTTCATTGCATATAACTAAAGTAGGAGCTACCAAAAAAGGCAAGTTTTTGAACTAATACTGAAGCAATCATGCAACTTGATAAAGCAGCAAAATAGTGAACCAACAAACCCTTCTCTTTACTCATCAGATGAGACCAAGACAGGACCACAAAAAAGAGCAATGACCGAGCAGCAGAAAAAGTCGAGCAATTCTTGGGGAAGCCGGCAAGCTAAGAATTACAAGCAACAGGACATGAAGATCCTGGTCGGCCGAACAATCATTAAGAAATGGCATAGCTATCACATTAAGAAACTGTATAGCTATTACAGGACATTCTAGGAAGTGTCGACACTTGCTTCTAACCGCCAACGGCTTCAAGCCGTCTCTTATAGAATTGTTTCTTCCGAAATTTCTGAGGCACCTCTGGGAAAGTTGAAGCAACTCTAAGTAGAGCCCGTCGTTAGCTAGAAAGTAGTAATATAAAATTAGGTACTAACTCCAATTCAGGATCTCAGTGGCAACTGCCATATGTTTAAGAACTACGAAAGTCGTTTAGAGTGCATACCGGATCAGAATTTTTAATGACAAGTGGGAAAAGGAGGGGAATATATAATCAAATATACAGCTTAACATAATCAAGAAAAGCAATCATTATAGAATTAATAAGATGCACTTTTGACTTGTAATAAATAAGTAAATATCCTAACATATTTGTTGAAAAGTGAATGCAACTAAAAAACTATTGGTGTGAATCATGTGATAACAGCAGGATTTTCGGGGAAATGCTTTGAGTATCAATGTGATAACAGCATGGAGTCCTCAAAAATGAATAAGTCCACTTAAGATGCCTAATTGAATGCGTTACACCAAGTCAATGTAAAAATGCTATTCTTGTTTGTGTTCATATTTATTCCAGATTATTGACAAAAAGATATATGTAATTCTCAATTATTTGATTACAAGCAAGAACTCAGATGATAGTTGTGTCATCACTCGATGACTTTGTGAGAGAAATTTATAGCCACTTAAACTAAAGTGTGGTGATGTATCACTCAGAGAATTTGGGCACCAGTAAAAAAGTGGAAGAAAAAAGATTTGGAAATGTCACCTCAGTTGATGGAGAAACAAGCAATTCACAAAGTCAAGTGGAAAGTGCAACTTGGTACTTCCATGGCTACAAAAATTACAAATGGGTATTCATTTTCTAGTTCTCTTGAGCACAAACTATCATTGCCCTTAGACAAAAACCAGTATTCCTTATGCTGCAATGTACTTTCTCCCCTAACCAGTCCACACTTCCCAGTTGTTGGCCCAAAATATCACCTAGTCTGGAAGGAACATAACTTTGTTCTCTTGTCACTGCAGGCTTGTCCACAATCTTCATAATCTACTGAAGAGACTAGAGATGATTTGCTCCGGTTAAGGTTGGAGCATAGCTACATCTCTCTTCTTTAATATTGACCTTAAACCAATGGGCATGTAAAAATAAGAGACCAACTCCACAGATGCACTCAATGTTGGATTAATAAAAGCATATCTCAGATATTTGTGTTGAGTATGTTCATAATCCACATGCACACAGGTTAGAGGTGCTGTGGAGAGTGAGGTCCACTTGAGAAGCTCCAAAACCTGGACACAATGAAACAAAGTTGAAGCAAACCAAGAACTTAAGTCAAGAAACTACAAAAAAGGGACTACGATTAATGGACACAATAAAAGCATATCTCAGATATTTGTGTTGAGTATGTTCATTGTTCTAAAGAATGCTATGTGTATGTATTTACAGTGATTGTAATGTATAATATTCAGAGCTCAATTAAGCCATGTTAGCATCAGGACTAAGATTCTAGAAGCAACTGAATGACTATCATGATGATGGCAAGAGAAAAGTGAAACTTAGAGACCAATGTTGAAAAAAAAAAAATTTGGAGATTAAATTGGAACAAAACATAATTTAGAGACCAAATTAGGAAAAACGGACTAAACAATCAAACAAAAATATAGGTTCTGAGTACAAGAACAAGAGTTTAGTCTTGACGTGAAGATTCAAGAACACACATTCAATGCATTCTTTAGAACAAAAGGCAAAACCTAAGCTCAAGGAGACAACTGAATTACATAGAATTGCTACTTTCTTGTTTTGCCTATCTGAAGTTGAGCTTGTCATGGACACCAATTGTTAGCGCAGAAGATGCCTAGTTCAAAGAAGCTCTTAAAATGCTTATACCCTGCAACAACCAGAATCAACATTGTCTCACTCCAACTGAGAAAGTAGATACTGTGGAAAATTGGCTCAAAATGGGTTTGTGGCCCAAGTTCCAGAGTTAGGCCCATTACTTCATGACAGGCCCAAATTCAATATAAGGCCCTTGTCTTGTCTTCGATTAAGGTACAAGACCAATCGTGGGAGTGAGAGAGGCGGCACAACACAAGAAAAGGGGATCTGACTTGGGGAGTGCAGAACCGTGAATGGTGGTTCAATCTTGGGTGGCATACTATTCATTTTCTTGGTGATTATGGAACATAAGCAAGTTGCTGTAGGGTTGGTGGCACTAGAAGGAATCAAGAACATTTCTTGCTTCTTGAGTGTGGTAGAAAACACAGGGTGAAAGGGTTACGTGGTGTTGCGATAGTGAAATCAAGGAGACATGAAGTCTTGTTTCTTGAGTGGTCAAACAACAACATATTGAGTATTCCCTTTGTCTTGATATTGCGGTAGAAGAGCAATTGATTTGCTGGTCTTCATGTGTGCAACATCTCGGTACAATTAGAAAAGTCAAAAAGTGAATTTTTGCTTGGGTGATAATTCGTACCATAGGTTCTTGCCTTTGAAGCCTTGCTCTCGCTTATAACTTGCCGGGTGTGTTTTGAGAGATAGAGAAGTAGGTTTGTATTTCTCAGATTATCTTTTTATACTACAAGAGCTTGTCGTTGTCCCATGGATGTAGGTACATTGCCGAACTATATATATCTTGTGTCTCGTGTTTATTTTCTGCGCTTAAATTATTGTTCGGATTATTTCTCGTAGCACTCAGGTACTCGGTTTGGTCACCAATTTTTTATTTATTACAAGTGGCATCAAAGTCAGGTTGGCTAGTTGATTGGTGATTGCTGAGATGTCTGATAGGGCTTCTACATCTCGGGAGGAGGGCTATGTGAAGGTCCATGGATTCGATATTCTTCGATTCAATGGAAGGAACAATTTTAAGGCTTGGCAGATGGATTGTAAGGACATTCTTGTTAGCTTGGATCAGTTTGATGCGTTGGGGAAGAAACCATCAAATGGTGATCAGCTGGAGCGATGGAACAAGATGGATTAGAAGGCGTGCAGTACGATCCATTTGCGTCTTTCTCGGAATGTGGCTTACAACTTTGTTGACGAGAAGACCGCCAAAGGTATTTGGGATAAGCTTCAGGCTATGTATCTTTAGAATGATCAAATGAGTGTGATGTACCTACAGAAGAAGCTTTTCACTTTTAGCCTACAAACGGGTAAGCTCATGACTGATCATATTAGCGAGTTTGAATGCTTGTATTCAGACTGTTTTAGTTTGGGGAGCTTAGTTTGAAGATAGCCAGAAGGCTTTATTCTTGTTGAATTCTTTGTTGCCGAAATAGGAGCCATTTGTTGATCAGACGACAATGATGAAAAAGGAGAAATATGTGTATAACAACATTATTCAATCTATACTGGCAAAGGCTTCTAGGAAGAGTGCTTTGACCGAGGATGTTCTAGCACATGGTATCTCGGTTACAAGGGGAAGAAACTCAAACAAGAAGAAGAACAACAGAAGGAATAGGTCTCAATCAAGGGGGAAGAGATATGTCTAAGGCTGAATGTTTCAAATGTAAGCGCAATGCCTATTACAAGAAGGATTGTCCAGAGTTAAGGGGCAGTCACACCAAACAAGAGACAGAAAACAAGAGCGTGACGCATGTGATTGAGACATCGGATGTAGTTGAGGATATTCACGTCGAGGGTGACTTAGCACATGCGTTGACAATAGCTTCTAATGATCATTTGTATGACGGTTGGTTGCTGGATTCAGTTGCGCCATATCATTTGTGTCCGATTCGGGATTGGTTCACCACCCATTGTGAGATGAAGGGTCGCTCAGATATGATGGGTGATTCTCACCCTTGCAATATGTTGGGTGTTGGCACTGTTAGGTTCGAGTTGCCAGACGTGTCATGTAGAGAACTTACAGAGGTACGTCATGTTCTGGATCTTGCTAGAGGGTTGATCTCTCTTGGGGTACTTGAAGCTCAGGGCTACATG
>JAYMSW010003893.1:0-11625 GCA_036897725.1 Erodium texanum
AGTAGGGCATGGACCAGGGTGTCACGGCAAGACACAAACATGAGGGCAGAGATCCTCCTTACTCATACCGGCACCAGGAAGTTCCTTCTCAAGTGGCTTCCCACAAGGTCCTCCGCATGAATGAGGAGTCAAATACAAGTCCGAAGGTGGGTCCACCCTCTTTGAACAAAAGCAAAGATACCTAATCTCCTTAGAGGATGTCAGCTGCACAGATTGACATCCCGGGCATCGCCAATTAAAACCCTGATTCTTCTCTGCAGACAGATCAATAGATGTGGGCGCCCGAGCCCATTTCTTGATACAATTCAAATGAAAGATCGAGTAACAGCTGGAACAAGACCAAACAGGAGCAGACCTCCGCACCATATCATAGCAAATCATGCATTCCACAGTTCCCTTTGTAAGCTTCTCCTTAATTTCTTGCACAAGCTGTGGGAGATTTGCATTCTTCAGTCCCTTGTCATCTCGACTTTCAACCTTCTCTGTTCTCTCCCTCTCCTTCCTCTGATTGGAGGGCCGACCCATGTATCCCCTCGGAGCATGGTTCCCTCTATGCCTGCTCTCTGGTGGAGCTCGCGGAGCAGAGCTATGATTGGTGTCACCACCATTGCTGTTGGGCTGGGAATTGAAGTTTGACTGGGGGTTCACAGGAGTAGAACCGTTGACAACATTAGAATTGGATCCCCTCGGAACCCACTCTTGACGAGCATTCTGGGCATGGAATCTCTGCCTCTCCCCCCTTCTATCATGCCTTCCTTGAGAACTCATACTTCCAGAAATGAGGGAATTCCAGCAACGCTGTGATGAACTGCAAGGGATGATAAAGAATTAAACCAAGCTCCAACATTTTCCCAGTATTCAAATTGAAAATAAATAAACAAACGACCTCCTATACCAATTCCAATTAAACCTAGCTCCAACATTTTCCCAATATTCAAATAGCAAGTAAATAAACAAATCTACACCAACCCCACAAAATAGAAACGCAACGAAGGAACAAACGAGAGAGAAGAAACAGAATCAATCAATCGGCCATTAAAGGGTATTTGAAACAGAAGAGAAACCCCATGGAATATTCAATCAATTGGCCAGTACGAACCCTAATATCGGTCCCAAATAACAGAAAACACTCGAATAGAAAAACCCATGATCAAGACCAACACTTTAAGAAAAGACAACGAGAACCCAGATAAATTAGCACCTCTGGATGAGAAAAACGAATAAATGATACCCAGAAACCAAAGTGAAAGGGAGATGGGAGAGATGAATACCTGTTTCTGGGTCGCAATCAATGAACAGAAAGGCAATGAAAATGGGTGGGTGGGTGATTATTGGAATGGAAGCTAGCTTTTTTTGTGTCTCTCCGAGACAAGCTGAAGCGAGAAAGAGAGGGAGAGGAGAAAATATTGAGAGAGAATATCAATGGTGGCGAGGAGAGAGATTGGCGTGGGGCTAAAGAAAAAATAGCTTTGGCTGGTTTTGGGGGTTCGGTTCGGGTATGAACCGCCTTGTCTATTTATGACGTCACATTACCCTGAACCCTTTATTTTATTAAACCGACATGATATGGTGCTATTATATCGGCGATCGCGATTTATGACGTTATCATATGTTGTTGATCACATTTTCAAAACGAATCTCCTGGAAAAGACATAATATCTATCATTAAAATTCAAAATGAATATTACTCAATAAACATCTCATTCATTCCATTTGATCATTTTTGATGATGTGTTCAAATGTGGATTGGGCTTCATTGGTTGGTTAAAGCCAATTGTAAGCAACTGTTAAATGGGTTCTATAAGTTCAGAGAAAGCCCAATTGATTAGAAATCGAGAAATCGTACTATATTTGTGGACAATTCGCACCCGCATAGTGTTTTTGGATGTTTCAACATAAATTTCTAGACACAATTTTAATTTTAATTAGTGTAAAGCGGTTGCTATTTGTAATATTTTATATTAACGATTATCATATTAAAAATATAATCATTGTGGATGTAAATTGTATGGTGTATTATATTACACAGAGTATACCATATTGACACATTATGTCAACTCATGCTTTCAGCCTATCTCAATATAAGCATGTAAAATTAAAATGCAATAAAGAAAAATGGACGAAATGGTTAAACAACAATGAAAGCAATCATAAATATGGAATGGTGCAAAAGAAATGCAATTTTTGCAACATCTGAAAGAGTAAACACAGAATATCAAAAAACAATTCATATATCATGTCAGAGCAAACCACAAAAATTTGGGGTGCGACAAATCAATTCCAAGGTAAGAAAATGAATGAGTGTTTTGAATCCTGTCGAGAGGACTATGAAAGTTCACATCTTCTCCCGGCCATTGACGAATTATTTTGCAATTTCTATGCCTAATTGAACTCATTCTCAAGGACATCAATATCATTACTATCAACCAAAGGACTCTTGAAATATTTAAATGTAATGTAACCAACTCCGCTGTTGTCAGAGAGGTCCTAGATATGCAATGTGTTGACGTTGATTTTTTTTATTGTATTTTTATCTAATTGAGTATCTAAAAGATACATTGTTGGTCCAAGAAAAGTAATATGCTAGCTACATCTAATGTAATCTCAGCACTCCTCACTATAGTAATCTGGGTTTGGCTTGTTGGCATTATATGAAATGTTAACCTCATACTTCATGTTTCTACATTGTTACTACCCATTTCCTCGAACACGAACTTGTTCTTCTATCCATTCATCAAGTTTTGTCAATAGAACCTGACTCATATTTAAAATATCAGAAAGTACAAATTCTGTAAAAAAAAATCAAACGAAGAAAAAGAGAAAAGCTTAGTGCACACGGCTCCAACCATTACGGGGTTCGGAGGTTATTTCTCACGTTGACATTTAGCTAGTAATGAAAAGTGAAGTTAAAATGTGAATTGACATTCAAAATGGACGATGCATAAGAAATAGGAAAGAGTTCGGTAATTATGCTATTTTTTGCAACTTATTCATTAGGAATCTTTTATACTTGAATTTTGTAGAGCGTGGTAAGTTCCTCTTTTCATTTAAATTACAGATTTATATAATATCACAAAAAAATTCGTACCCCAATAAGATAAATAATCAAAAATCATAACGGAGAAAATCAAGCAGAGCATAACATGAAAATTAAAATTTTGATATATGCCCTTCAAGGCTTCAATGCGCACCAAAACACTTTGTACAAATAACCCCAAAATTAATTGATCAATCAACAAAACAAACGCGTGGCTAGTAAATGGTGCAATGAGAATACCCTAAAAAACTGAAATTGATAAAGACATTGCTAAGACAAAGTAATTTAAATTAGAAATGCTTCCATCCTTTGTTTGATTTCAATGATTATTGTAAAGCTTATAATATGTAACAACCAAAACTATCACAATAGTCTCCATATTGGAAGCTTATAATCTACAAAATGGCAAAATGTTCCCTGGTGATGATTATGCAAATCACACATACCACGATCATGGGTAACCCCTTAATAATTGAAAAACGTTCAACAATAAGCATGCATGGAACTCTGATCTACAAAGTTTGTACCATCTCTTTCTTTCTTGTAAGTTTGTAATCTTTCCTTTGGCGTTGAGCATCTTCAGTCATTGAATCAGCCTCATCTAGGATAATAATCTTAAATGGCGGACACGAGTAACCCCTGGATAATTAACAATAGCGAAATACATAACCAACAGGAGATTATAATACTATTATAATATGCCACAACATGATATGTAATATACCCTTGACGCTGAGTAGTTCCTACAGCCACAACATCAAAAAATTTAATCTTTGTCCCGACAACATTTATCCCACGATTATCAATTGCATTTAGCTCCAGCACCCTAAACTTGTACAGTTCAGGTCTGCAAAAAGATTGTCTCAATGCAAGATTACCAAAAGAAAAACACAGCCTAAGTATTCCTACATCAATTGGGCATGCTGAATGCTTATAAAAAAACTGATGGGTTTGTAATAATTTAGAATAAATGATAGGTAATAATTTTGGATAGAGAGAACACATCCAAAAAGATGGAAAAGGGAATAAAAATTAGTATGTTGTGAAGGCCTAAAAGATTGATCTCCAAACATAGGTTTGCAAAAGTCCTAAAACCAAAGAACAATTTGTTACTTCTGAAATCAGAAACAACAAGGCATCGGAAAATCCTAGCATGTGATCACTACGACCACTCGGAAAGCATTCAATTACATGGGACTCGAGAAAGCCCAGTGACCCTGGTGCTTCCAAAAGTTCATGTGTGGACCACACCACATTTGATTGCTGCGGAAAGAGTTGCAGCCAAGTTGGATCTAGATCCAGCTCCACCGATGATAACACCAGAAAAAATAAAATTAGGGCTCATAGCCTATACCCAAATCCATGAAAGGATCATCCCCAATTTTCAAGACCAAACAAACACCTAACAGATGGATTCGATCAACAATAAACATAAAATACTCAAAAGCAAGAATCAATTTAGGCAAACATAAATCGGTACCTTGGACAACATAAGCTACTTTAGCAGAGTCAGAGTAGCGAGGGAGAGCGAAGCCATCATGAAGACGCTCAAAACCCAATTAATCAACAAAACAATAGAGAAAGAGACATCTCCTAAATCCTAATATATTAGTTATGATCCAAGAACATCTCACCAACCCAATTAACCAAGATACTTAGTACTCTGAATCAATTCAAAATAAAATACCTACAATTCTCTATTGGAGTTCGGCGATCAGCGAGACCTCGTTCCTTTCACCCACTTTAACTCAGACTGCTTAATGAAAATTTCATTTGTCTTTCACTTCCATTCCCTACCAATCGAATCCATCCAAAAAAGAGATCAATGAGTTCTTGGTAATTAATAAGAAGTATGTTGGACTAACCCCTTATACGATAACAATAAGATATGACGATTAAGAAAGAATAACAGAAGAAAGGAATAGTATTTGCTCACCTCTTCGTTTTCTTGACACTCCCCAACAACCAAATATAAGCAACATAGCTATAAATACAGCAATAAAGATAAACAATGGCAGCATCCATTTCTTCCGAAGAGAACTCTTGTCATTTTCCTTAGCTAAGCCGAAAAGTTAATTAAGCATCATTAAAATAAAACAAACATAAATAAGATTAACTATAATTTGATTCCAATATAACTATGGAATCATCATGGACTACCATACCAGCCCGTTGATGTTTTGCTGGGCACTATAATACTCATCATGACTTGGAGCCATTGAGTTCAATTGTTCCTACAGAAATTAAACACATCGAAATTATTGTTAGTTATTGCAAAAAATATTGTTGACTTCCTTTTCTTCTGCAAGGTTATCAGACCTACCAGACCCTGAATGGTCTGTTGATTCACATAGTAATTTTCACGATTTGGTGCCAAAACTTACTTGTAAAGATGAATTAATAGATCTTGTGTAAGAGAGCAACTAAAATATTCAAAAAAAAAAACATAGCTGAAGAACATTACAATAGTAGGCAGATATAGGATTACAAATGAGTCGAGGCTTTGACGAACCACTCAATTTGATTAGTTGAATAGGACTAACCTGATTCGCCTGAGGGTAAATGATCAACATGGACAGATTCTGATACAACAAAAAATCAACATCTTCAATCAAAAATCAAAATATCAAATACTATTTATTATTTACCATGCCAAGTAAAGCCCTCTTGAAAACATATCAATATAGACATACATCATCAAAGTAAAAGACTCTAGAGGGATTTGATAAATAATGACATACAATACAAGAACCATGAACGAATCATGGTGAAAGACCTTCCAGCATACTTATTACCATAATTATTCACTTAAAAGACCGTTGTACGTATCATTAGCAACAGAGATGGGATGGGTTCATACATGAGCCTGCCTTGTAAGGTTTCGCAACAAAAAAACTCAATACTAAAATAACACAGCAAAAATGTCAACATATACCTATGAATCCTCTTTTAGACATACTACACACTTCATAAAAATGTCAGCTAATACAAAGAAGCACAGGAAAACCACATAGACAATGCATGTCTCCTCCAAAAAAAAAAACAAACAAACAAAATGCATAACCAAGTGTAGGCTGACATTAAACATGACGGTATTTGATCTTTACAATTGACCCTTCCTCGGTAAGATAGTGAATGGTGCAATCTTCAAAGCCCTTCAACATCTTAGTAAGCTCCTTAGTTAATCAGAAACCTGATTTAGAAGGTAAATTCACAATGATTGAATTGATGAATCCAATTCAAAAAATCATATGCATTCGGAGAAATGCAAATCGATGACATCTGACATTCCTCTATCTATTTTGGGTCGGTGCAACAACCATTGCAAAATTAACCGTTCAGAAAACCATAAAGAAATATTCACCTCTCTGTAAACAAAACCAACCACAACATTGTAAATCAACTGAGTAAGAAAAAACAATCATTGAATTACTAAAATAGATGTATTAGGAGTACACACGCGCGTTGTGCGGGGTGTTTAATATGTTAGAAAGAAGCGTTATGTTGCTATTATTTGTTATAACATGAACAATGATATCACATTCATAAAACTGTAACTTATACTTAACAATCAAAGTAGAGGGAAGAGATATAATATTCTTACATTGACATGCATAAGTTTTTAAACATAATTAGAAATACATACTTATGATAACTGCGATTGTAATAAGTTTTAATAATTATGCTAAAACAACATAAAACAAAAGTTCTAAGCATATGATGCAATTCTAACAGAGATCTTAATCTTTTGTCATTGCTTTCTTCTTCATATCTTAATCCTCAAAAACACCTACAACAATGATGGAAAACTATACAAAAATTAAAAACAAATGAACAAACAGTAGCATAGCACATAAAACTTAAATACAAAATCAAATAAACTATGAAAATAAAAACAACAGTTGTAGAATAGTTTGCCAACTCAATACTCCATTACTCCTTGATCTAACACAATTATTTATAAAACGTCCCATTAATACCCAAGAACAAATTATCAACTCCGTAAAATATGATAGCCAAGACACACACAACGGGAATTGGAAGCTATCATTTCACATTGTGCAATTTACTGAGGTAATTATGTTATAGGACACCTACAAAAAAATGTGTGAGCTATTATTATTTACAGTGTAAAATTGAAATGAACACTAATGATGGTGATTTTATACATGTGGAAACCTACACAGATGTAAGATAAGAAAACATAGCATGAACATAAATTGCATCCTAAAAAAACAAAAGCGTCTTACGTAGAACAGGGAAAATACCATCAACTGCATGGATGTGAGATAAGAAGCTGTTTCCCATCCTTCTCCTTGATTAGCACCTCAAACAAGTCCAGCTATATCATGGATTTCCAAGAAAGCAGAATCTTGCAAATCAAAGATAATTGAGTATGTTGCATTTACATAAGATAATTAAATAATTACAAAATGTAATTCTTCTATTCAGTGTATCCCCTAAAAATTAGGGGCCAACTTGCACTTTGAAATAATTGTAAATATATGCACACAAACGAAAATAAAATAGCAGATGTGGTAAACAATGGATCTTTCCAACCAAGAAATAATAAAAATATACATCCAATTAAAAGGGAGATTTTTCAGATATTCCAAATATGCATCCAATTAACAGATTGAAAATGTGTCAAGTATGACATATAAAATCTTCACTTGGTGGGGGTACTGTATCTTGTCTTCCGATGTCCATAAAGAGTTGTTTCTCTCTTGGCCTTATCTTAATTATTTTAGGAGAGCTCGTAAGTTTTGGACCGACGTGTATACTGTTGCCATCTAGTTTCTTAATCTCTCTCATAACTCGGATCTTGGCCTTATCTTAATTATTTTAGGATATCTTATAAGTTTTGGACCAACGTGTCTACTATTGCCATCTAGTTTCTTAATCTCTCTTGTAACTCAGTATTTTTTTTCATGTTCGGACTTACAAAAATAGAGTCCCTAAACTCTTTGGCTATAATTCCATGTTCAGACTTACAGTCCCCAGAAGATGGATGAAGCTCTCTTGCAACCCCATAAAAAACCTAATTGCCAAACTGAACAAAAAAAAAATCATTGAAAAAAATAATTGAGTATACCTATAACCTATGTAACAAATGAAAGATGAAGAAACCTTGTTTTTCTTCAATTAGAACCTTGTTGGTGAGAACACTCAAGCCCTCGTAGACCGGCATGGAATTGTCGTTGATGATTTTCATCGGAAGACGGGAAACTAAATGGATGTGTATCTCCTCATTTTCCATGTCATAATGCCCTCAAGTAGTTCTTGAACCTGTTGATTCACCATTGGCTTCTTTTTTGGCATGTTGAGCAGCTTATTTGTAATGTTCTTTTAGCTGTTTCTCAATAGTCTTTGTTGTTTCAGGAGATTTTGGTGTCACCAAAACTTTTCACTTGTGTTCCTTATATGCCAATCCCTACTTAATGTCCCGTATGTCCAGTGATAACAATAACCTTTTTTGTTCTCATAATCATTCTAAAAGCCTTCTACTGCATCAATTGGATATGAACTTCTCAACCCAACAACAATTTACTACATTAAAAAGCAAGCTTATAAGAGATGTGTGTTATACTTTATACATGATAAAAAAAGGACCTAACTGAACAGACCTTTGTATATGCAAGATCCACAAGAGTCTAATTATCTTTACTGCTCTACCACTGTGTTTTGCAGATGGTGATTTTGGATGAAATTGGTGTTCTAAAAACATGATCAAATGAAACAAAAATTACAGTTGGGCATACACCTTTGGTTGATATAGATCTGGCAAAAAACCATCGGTTAATTTAAAACAATTTTTACCCTAAGTCAATCTAAGTACCTCATTATGAGGTAATTTAAGTATTCGACCAAATCAAGCCCGATAACTTTGATATTTCTACCAATCAATGATGCAATTAAACCTGTGTGTAACATCAAATAGAGAAAGAAATTAAATGTATCAGCCAAAAAAGAAGCAAACATTCCTCGCCTTCCCGATGTATTGTCAGTCCTTAGATGACCTGAAAAGCTTCATCCCGCTTCTCAGTCACAACACCCAACTCAGCCGATAAAGCTACGATATGAAAGTCTAATTAAGTATAATATCACCTTAACGGGTAAATAGGAAAACACACGTCTCATTAAAATAAGATTGTATATTTCGAGGGAACACTGACCGATTCGTTGTAAAATAAAGCTTCATAATCATAGCAATAAAAGCTATTTATAACATGATAAAAACTGTTGGTAGCAATATATGGGAGACAATACGTTGCTCCTAAAGTTCTCGACCTTTTTTTTCCTATTTGAACTCCAATAAAGAAATTTACAATTTGAGATACAATTGCATAAAGATGAACCTACAACATAATGAACCAAAGGAAGATAAAAGCAGGGCAAACACAAATCAAGATGACATAGTTTACATGTTCAAAAGGTTCTCTCGAAATGACATGTTTACTTTCAATACAAATTCAGAAACATAATTGAGTATTGAGTCCTCAACACAAATTCAAAAACATAAGTATCGAGTCCTCTCCCTTGTTGGCTTGCACATTTAAGTAATATTCGTACTTTCAGATAACAATTACATTTTTTAAACTATAAGGATTCCAATATTTCTCCACAATTGAGCAGACATCCCCCAAAAGAAGACATTTAAGTAATATTCGTACTTTTAGATAACAATTACATTTTTTTAACTACAAGGATCCCAATATTTCTCCACAATTGAGCAAACATCCCTCAAAAGAAGATATATTCTTAAGTAAATTCGTACTTTCATATAACAATTACATTTTTAAACTATAAGGATTCCAATATTTCTCCATAATTGAGCAAACATCCCCCAAAAGAAGATATATGCTCAATTTTATTTTTAGCTACTCCAGTAATTGAACCAACAAATTGAAAAGTTCACCTTATCAAAGCAAAAATTAACTATGATCAGTTAATCAATAAAGATGCATTACCAGAATCAAATTGGTACACCATCATTCATCAATGAGACACTTCAATATGGTTTGTAATCAAATTGGTACACTATCATTCATCAATGAGACACTTCAATATGGTTCGTACTGTAAACACCAGCAAGCTCCCTCTATCAACTGATAAATTACAACTTACATTATCAGTAAACAACCGCAACACCTTTGTTTCACATATAGAATTGGAGATATTAATTTATAGGAGAAGGTGCTTACAAATGCATCTTAATCAAAAGCTCAACTCAATAGAAAAAAAAAAAATTGCAAAGCATTTTGCCAATAAATTTCAGATTTAGCGTACCAGATTGTGATCAATCAAATAGATCGATAAGTGCATAACATACCTTGTGGGGGAGGAAAAGAAAACTTTCCAAGTTCAATGATGACATCAGTTCGGAGCCTTGTTAAACAAAACATGCAAATACATTATATGTTTACTTTAATATATTAATTAAGAAATTCAAACATTCAGGATATCAAAAAAGAAACCTGAGCCAAAATGTGCCATCGAGAGTTCCTATGTTGCAATCTTTTCTTCAATATCTTTTGCCTGACCGAGTAAATTCAACAAATCACTATCTTTCTTAAGAAGATCAAAATTACAGTAAGCATTGAAATTGTTTCTTTGTTTTTTATATTGAAGTTTAGGAAAGAACCCCGTAACAGGTCATAGACATCAGGTCAGGTCGAGAATATAACGCCTATCGAGAACATGTCCTATTTGCAATGTCATTAAGATGCACTGAATAATCATAAGTCCGCCAATTTATTTCCATATTAAGAAGATTCTTAATCACTCTCATGAAAATCCATCTCTTTCCATGTTAGGCTCAATTGTGAAGAGATGTGGATTCATCAAATTCATGGCTGCTTGTTTCATTGCTTTTTCGTTTTGGGTATTGTGTTTGCTTTACAATACCCCCTTAATTTAAATTTTTGAATCACTGAAATTTCTCTAGGATTTCACCAAGCAAAAAAGAAAAAAGTCATCTAGATATAAGCCTTGAATTTCCGAATCCTCAAAACTTCTTAGTCTTCAACCAAAAACAAAAATGAACCATCCGTTATTATAGTAGGATTTTAGACATAGCATTTGTAATCAAAACACATTTTGTATTTTTTTGGGACTTTGGTATGAAGAAGTTACCAGCCATGTAAACTGAAAAGAAAAGTCTATTAGCAGACAAACTAAGAAATTACCAACCGACTTAACTAAAGAAAAAGTCAAGAAATTACCTGCCAACTCAACTGAAGAAAAGTCTTCATTTTGTAAACACTAAAATAACACTCTTTAGAATATGTGTACAGACATGAAGATTATGGATGAAAGACCTTAGAATATGTATACATGACATGAACTTGAACATATTGTGTGAAACTGAACATAAACTAACCCAATATGCATACATGACATGAACTTGAACATATTGTGTGAATCTGAACATAAACTAACTCAAAGGAAAAACTCAAAACCGATGCATCAATTATTAGTTAGCATGTTAATTAAGTCAACTCTTTAAGTAGAATCATAGTGTGTCATATTATAAAAATACACAATTCATCATTGGCTTGTAAGTCATACCCTAGTGTGAACATTGT
>JAYMSW010003894.1:0-11625 GCA_036897725.1 Erodium texanum
GGGTGGGTTGAGAGACCATGCCCTAACCTAAAGGGGACGAAGGAAGTTGAACCGGAGGGAAGGCCCTATTTTTGTTTTAGGGTTTTCTTTATAATTTGGGTTCGGCTAGCAATGTGGTTGACTTTAGGCTTGGTTAAATTTTAATGAAGCCCAACAAAAGAAGAGCCCAAACAATGTCTTCTCTTCCTCAGTCTTCTGAAGAGCAGCACAGCAGCAGCCATGGATGGTGGAAGATCGACAATGAGAGCCGGTGATATCCGATTAACCGTCAGGGCTAAGCTCTGACCACCGGTGCCGGCCGACTAGGTCGCCATTTTTCAGTTTTCAACACCGGTGCCAGCCGAAACACCGTCAGTGCTGGTGATTCCGGTACCGGTGCCGGTTACGGTGATCTTTGCCCACCCCTATTTAAAACCATGCTTCATATTTTGTTACCGTCTCCAAAAGATCGACCAATTTTACCATAAAACCACCCACAGACCCAACTCTTCACTAACAAAAATTCCCACAGAACCAATATATTCCAAAACACTAAACTGCAAAAATCCATGATTCAGAAACTCATAAAAAACCCAGCTCCACCAAAAGACATCGAAAACCACATAGCCTACATCAAAAATCCTCCAAAACTATCAACTCGGCACCTCACGACATCACAACCAATCCAACTGAACCTCCCTAAATAGGTCCTCAAATTCGAGCCTGCACTTCAGCTAAAAAAGAAACCGACCCTCCTCACATTTCTCCAATCAGTCCATAATTTACACACCTATCAACAATAATCAGTTCTTGTCTCGATTTATTGTCGACTGTTCTTAGTAATTCGTTATTGGAATCTTTGGATTCGTTACATATCTCTTGAATTTATTTAACATTGCAAGAGTACATCGATTTTGCATCTACTTTCTCCCATTCGTTACAATAAGATATATGTTTAAAATAAGTGGTACCAATGCATCCTAATTCACTTAAACCAACAGAAAGAGTACATGGTACCATAAAACCTTGAACAGAAACGATGATCAAATCCAAATCTGACGCTCCAACCACGAAAAAAAATTTAATGAATATGAACGAGCAAGTGCAAGAACTACACAATTTCATCGTAAACCTACTGGAAATACTAAACATCTTTCAGTTCCGGTCGAGGGAGGGCTACAATAACGTTTTTCTTTCTTCTCACTCCAACCCAACACAATTAATTTAGAAGAAAAAGAAAAAGCAGAACCACATCTTCTTCTACGTTTCAAGAGAAGACACCAAAATGAATAAGAAGAAATATAATATAAGCAGGCTGCCTACCCGGGAAGAGATCACAATTACTTCCTCATGGATTAAGTCACAGCCGCCTCTCAACTTTGATGTCCACAACCCGAAGCTGCTCAGCGTGGGAAAAAAACCTCCTTTGGCAACTGTTTGTTTAAGCATAGTACATGTACAAGCTGTTTGCAGCAGCACAAGCTATGGAGTTCTCTGTCGGGTGCCACGCTAAGTGCAGCAACTTCGTACTGAAATCCAAAGCATTTCCACTCACATCAACTGTGGAGCTCTCCATTCCTGTGACAGACTCCCAATAACATCATTAAGGAATTGAGAGAAATTGCTGGGGAATGAGATTAATGACCTTAAAGCACGAACCTCGCCTAACACGGGTTATACTACTCAGGGATCTTGAAGGTGTCTGGACTTGCCTCCTAGCGGAAACATTTTAAGATTAGCTGATAAGAGTGTAACTTCTTGGGATAATGGCAGAAATGTCACCCGTACTTTAATTTTGTTGCAAGTTGTCACTATCATCTTTATTTTATGGCAGGGTACTTTTTTTTAATGTTATTTGAAATCTGTTAAAACTAACAGAAAACATCACTTAAAGCAGCATGTGACCTGCACAATTTTAAAAATGGCGAAATTACCCTTCTTCCTCTTGTTTGGATGTGAGTTAAAATCTGAAGAATGACACACATTCCATCCCTCATCAACTAATTCAAGGTTTGTTTGAAAGTGAAAGTGGAACTGTTCGGACTCAAGGTTGCCCAGGCAGATCGAGCTCGGGATTAGGTTAATCTTTTTGCTTTGTTTTTAACTCTGTTGTAGACAGTGCAATTAAAAAAAAAGTACAGGCTAACAACCTGCCACAAAATAAAGATGACAGTAACAGCCTGCAACCAAACTAGAGTACAAAACACATTTCTGCCATTATCCATAACTTGTTCCATATTAAGGTTATTGCAAGTCCGTACCTCGTTGGGTTCTTGCTGGCTTCCAAGGTTGTACCCTCAGAACTTCCCGTGGCACAGCCGAACACACGGAATAGATTGCTGGGGTCAAACAAGTGTTACAAGGCAAGACAGAAGAAGAACCAACAGAATTTTTTTAATGGTTGCAAGTGAAAGCACGGACCTGTAAGAACCAGTTGACACCCGCGATCCGTCTCCGCTCAGACAGCACTCGAATTTATCGAAGATAGAATCATTTTCATATAGATCGCACAGCTGAGGAAGTTCAGAAGAAAAAAAAAACTATATCAGATTCAAAGTGAAACTAGAGAAGTTTTATTTTTTATGTTTGGGTCAAAGAGAGGAATCTCTCACCCTAGGCCTTAAATGTTCGTGAACATGGAAGGTGGAAACCGGACCCGAATCCATATTGATGTCCCACAACTGATAATCATCCAAAAAAGTAACATTACTTAACCAGTCAAGGAGAATGGGAGAAATAGCAAGGATCAACGAGATTCATACATAATAGGAATAATTGCAAAAAAGGTAAAATCGTCATTTTGAAACAAATTTACACGAAGTGCAACAAAAAGGCAAGTAAATGGCACTTTTTTGCAATCATCAAAGAAGAGGGCTACAAATTCCAAAAAGTGAATACCTCAAGGTACTTTTTTGCAATTATCCCTACATAATATCATAATCATGGCATGGTTAAGGAAGCTAGGATACATGCATGCATCCACCACTCTGAAGCAAGCAATTATCCTAGGAAGAAGCAGAGCTCAATAAGAAATTTAGAGTAGTAAACCTTGAGAGTCATGTAATCACGAGTTAGTATATATCTTCCATCTCTTGCAAATTTGATATCTGAGATTGAAGCAATTATCTCCGTAAAAAATGATCTTGAACCAGGTGACTCGTGTTCCTCAAACCTGTATCAACAGATCATAGGTTAGAGGTTACTAATGCAACTATCTCAGATGGCTTTGATAGAACAAAAAATAGTTCAATACTTACAATTTTGCATGAGAATTACACAGAGCCGATTGCCTCAGATCGATGAGACGGACTGAGCCTTTGGAACTGCTGTATGCTAGGGTATTACAATGGGTGGGGTGGAACTCTGCTGATGTTATAACCTCTGCAAGAAGAAATAGAATATTGATCCAAAATTACATTGAAAAAATATAACTAGACAAAATTTTGCACTTAAAATCAACAAGCAAATGCTCAAGAGTGAATACTCAGTAATTTATAGAAAAAATAGCAAAGCAGAAGACCAATGAAGCCATAGCTCAAAGGCTACCAGTTAGATCCTCACAAGCAACGGCTTAAGAGTGAATATTCAGTAATTTATAGATAAAAAATAGCAATGCAGAAGGCTAATGAAGCCATAGCTCAAAAGCTACTAGTTAGATCCTCACAAATAAAATACAAAAAACTAACAAGCTTACCAGTTAGGTCCTCCATGTTTGTAGGCTTCACATTGACAATATTGAAACTTTGGCTGCTAATTTCCAGGTTCCAAAGATTTATTCGCAGATCATCAGCTGATATAAAAGTTTCGCCATCGCTACCATATGAGAGAAAGTGTGTTGAGTTCTAGAAAATGATGTCAAAGGGTAAACTAATACAGTAATACCATAACTGCAGGTACAAACTACTTTACACAAATAATTAACCTTTCTAAAACAAAAAGAAAGTATACAGTTTGCAATAAATTGACTTCAAGATGCAAACAAATCAAATACATCAACCAGATGATGAAATACACATTTCACTAAAATTGATAAGAAAAAAGGAACCAAAAAATGATCATACATAAAACCTAATATATACCCTTGAAGCAAGTTTAGATCCAAAATGACGATCGCTCACCAATAATATGCATGCAAAGAGTAAAAAAAATAAATTAATCCTGACCATCCATGACAACGGTAATAGAGGAACACTGGACCACAACTTATCTGATTATTACTACCTAAGAAAGTTCTCAGATATTGCAAGTAAAACTCCTATGCTTTAATCACAAATCAAATTAAAATTGCACAATATAATTATGTTCTGTAGCATATGCATATATCACAGAAATGTTCCATTTCAATAGCTTCTTCATAATTGTCTTTGTACTTTTTTTTAAAAATGTGGTCTGACCTTACGACCATAAAGAGAAATATATGTTCTGTCATTGTATATTTTACTCACACCCTTTTTATCAATGTACTTAACACATTAAAATACATGCGACAAAGAAATAGAACCACCTGTTATTTGAAATAGAATTGATATGATAATCATGCGCATGAGCATACACCCTTCTACATCTAGCCAGCAAGCTGGTTTCATGGCTAGTCACCTGGACATATTAAAACTTGCATGTCAGTGTTAAACTACATCAGGCGGGGCAGCTCATATGATAATGACAGCCAAAATGTGTGAATATATCAGTCAGAAAAACACACGGCAGCTTCATAACAGCATTGTTCAGTACATTGTAGAGCCAAACACAATGAAGTATTGTGCAAATAGCATAGTGCTAAATTCACAACTTTGCTATATAACCAAGAAAATGGACATTAAAATATTTACAGCAGATGGCAATAAAATACATTTTAAAAATGTACAATGTCCCCTCAGGTGTGAAACAAATTAGAAAATAGTACTAATTGCAAAATGTGCCTCACTCCACTTGATAGTGCAGTTTAGTTTATACAAAAACCCCAAAAAAAGAAGTCCAACAGAAAGATATCAATTACTTATTTACTACATTTTTCACTGTCCACATAAAACAAGTTAGCACCTAATGGCATTTTAGCATGTACATTCACTTTTGACAACATCACTGTTAAGGTTCAATTAAAGTCTTACAAATTAGAAATGTTGAACATGACACTTGCTCAGAAAAAGAAGACAAGATTCGGTGAATACACCTACCACAGGTAAACGTAGTGATGGAATGCCCCCTGGTGGAAATGAGAATTCATTTGATACAGAATTTAATGATTGGTCTGGCGACCCTCCATTTGAAAGAGAGGTTTTAGAGCTACTTGAAGTATTAGAACTAGCAATACTCCCATTTCCAATAGATTTTGAGGAATTGACATTCATGTCTGAGATTTTTTTTACCTTCTTTTCCTGGACCTGAACAGTAGGTGTAAGGTAAAGTTATCCTCAAACTCAAAGCAGTCTGCCATCACATATTCACCGCCCATTTCAAAGCATACTTGATCTATTTTGCAGCATACTGCTACCATTTTACCCTATGTAAATATAGCCCACCATACTTTAAGACAACAATCCTTTTGTACCTTCCAAAACTTGATAGTTTTATCATTTGTAGACAGGAGAAACAGGGCACCATTGGCCATTTGGCACCATCGGATTTTGTTGATTTTCTCCTCTATTTCCAAACTCTTCAGATAGTCAAACTGCCAAAGAAAATTGGACACAGTATCAGAATAAATAAATATATACCCAACTAGTAAGACAATCCAAGTATATATACTCAGATAAATGATATGAAGTTGGCATCGCAGTTATTTGAGGAAAATGTACCTCAGGTTCGTGGCTCTGAAACTCTGTCTTGTAGCGAAACTCAGGATGCTTACCAATTGGATAATCCATTTTCTCCATGTCCCTTCTGGATCCCACAACCTAAATATTACATTATACAATGATAAGTTCATTACTGGGTAAACAATAACCATAATATCACATGGCCATAAGGAATAGTAAACAAAATTTGCAGGGGTATAAGAACTCACGTCCTTAGTATCTGTCCTTTCAAACAGAACTACCCTGCCCCCACGGTCACCAGTAGCGAGATGGTCGCCAGTTTTATCAAATTCTATTGCTGAAATAATATCAACTGCAGAAACAAAAACAGGCAGGAAAATTAAGAATTTGTCAGTATACAATTAATTGTTTTCGGAAACAGCTATATTATTAGGCGTTCAATATTACAGCAACTATCTTTAAAATTTTGGTGCTTTGTTCCCATGTAAAAAGGCCAACAGATTTTATTCCCCAAAACTCATGGAAACATGTAACTAATACAATACATTCCCTAGAATTTCATGGTTGCCATCACATTTCATTAAAAATGTAGATGCAATCCTAATAATTAATTCCAACTCTTGAAGATCCATTCAGTCAATTTTCATGTTCTTCTAAACCACAAATACAGGCTACATGCAGGGTTCTTCCAAACTACAGTTACTTCCATTATACTTTGACCTGAAAAGATTATCATTTGATAAACATTATACTTTGACCTGAAAAGATTATCATGTGATAAACCTTAGGCAGCCAACCTACTCATGAGTTACTCAAACACACTATCTATCTATGTCAATTTCTCGTCAATAGCCTAGGCACATTATGCATCGTGCTTAAGATAAAAACAAAATAAAATCCCAAGTGAAAATGTGAGGCTGTCTGAGCTCTTTGAGAGAGAAAAAAAAAAAACACATTTTCAAGAAATGTGGTTGCCCTCTCCTCGCATCTCAACAGGGTTCACTGGTTACACAACTGGACAAGTCCATTTTTTTTCTTCTTCTTTTAACTGACGTCTGAAACAGAATCTATGCATCACTACAACCCCAACAGCACAGATCAATCATATCCATAGCAATCAAGATCAAAACTGCATTTAACAAGTTTGGTAAACTTGCAACTGGAAAACACGGGTTCAGACACCAAAATGTGTAACCAAATTAGACATAACGCTAAG
Organism: Erodium texanum; assembly: GCA_036897725.1. Taxonomy (NCBI): domain Eukaryota; kingdom Viridiplantae; phylum Streptophyta; class Magnoliopsida; order Geraniales; family Geraniaceae; genus Erodium; species Erodium texanum. The sequence continues at coordinate 6,952 of JAYMSW010003894.1, forward strand.
CTCAGCCTCAGTTCAATAACATTTATTATGTCAATCCAATCCAATTGACCAAATAGCTCCAGACAACCTTAGGCATCGCCTCGTTACAAGCACAGCTCTACATCAATTTCGCATCCAAAAACCCATTATTTCACTCCAAATCCAAACCACAATCACAACCCTCAACAAAACTGACGATCCACAACCCAGAATCCAAAATGGATAAAAAAAACACTCAAGCAAACCCTAATCTCAAACATAACAATACGATCAAAAACACTAAACCAAACCCTAATTACAAATATAACGCAATACATAAATTGGATCCAAAGAGCCTGCACATATCCCACGGAATTACCTTCCTGTATATCTTCACCGGCGGCGCGCTCCCCGAACACCTGGGAGAATTTCCACCCCAGCGGCTGCGGCGGGCCAGCCGGAGCTGCTACGACCTCATCGCCACCGTTCATTTGTCGGAACAAAAACCCAAAACGCAGAATCGGCCAATTAAATCACAGCATCGAGGATCGCTCCCGCTTCTAAGTCGCAAGATCACAGCTTCAAAAACCCATCAGGTAAAAAAGAAGGTTTCACCGAAATGCACAGCATTTCAATTCAACCATCTGCATCCAAAAGGTTCCAAATTCTCTCTCTCGAAGAAAAATATAAACTATCTCTCTCAAGAAAAATAAAAGTAGAGATTTTAATATATACTTCAGGAAAGAATTTATTTAACTATATTTATTTATTCGTCCAATTCACTTAATTATATTTACTTATTATTATTATTTTCATCTGGCTATACCTTTTTTTATTTTTTAGTATCACTATTAGTTCATTCTATCAAATTTTAGATGAATAAGTAAGTATAAATAAATAAAATTTTAGACTAACGGTGATACTAAAAGAAGATAAGTGTAACTATAGTTAAGTAAATTCGATGAATAAATAAATATAATTAAATAAAATTATCCTTATATTTATATTAAAATGACTGAGCAAACTATGGATATATCATATATTACTCTCATATCTAAGTTCAAATGAATTTATATAATCAAAATTGAGTTTAACTTAAGAATAAATATTTAAAGTTAAAACTAAATTTAATTCCATCCGGTTTATTTAGTTTTTATTATGAATGTGTAATAGAACTTAGGCATGAGATCAAAACAAATTATGCTTAAAATATATACTAATGGTCTAATCTTAGCCATCATTAGATTAGATCAACAGCTCTTAACAAATTCACAACAAAAATAAGAAAAGGGCAAAACAGTCCTTTCACAAATACTTACACATTTGAATCAACTCTCTCGGTGGCAGAGTACAGAGCGCACTCGGTGAAGGAGACAACATCGAGATCACGATCTCGAATTGGAGAGGATCACGCAATCACGATCTGGAATTGGAGAGAATCGCATAAGAGCTCGCGATCTGGAATTGAAAGAAGTCGATCTACTGCACAAAGAAGAAATCGAGAACTCTAAAATAGTAGAGCATCATCTTAGCGCAAGATCTACAGAGAAAAACTCGCAACAACATATCTCAGCACACCACATCTTAATCGCGATCAAAATCTTTATGGGAAATAGCCGTAACTTTGAATTCTTGTACTCAGAATACACAATCAGTGATGAGGTATGTAAATTTAGCTACATTGTGTGTGATTTGGAGTTTTTTTTGTGAGAAAACCTAGTTCATAATGTTTTACTGTGAAATTGATTAACAAATGAGGATGATAACTACTTTTTTTTATAACAATTTACACTTTGGTACTTGTTTAAAGTTTTATGTGATATAGGAATTTAGGATATTTATAATATACTTGTTGGAATATGATAGCTTGTCTTTGATCATGTGATAACTTAACATATGTATGATTATGTAATAACTTATGTATGATTGTGTGATAAGTTGCATTTTGCTCTGTGATAACATGTGTATGACTGTGTGATAACATGTGTATGATTGTGTGATAACCTGTGTATGATTGTGTGATACCATGTGTATGATTGTGTGATAACCTGTGTATAATTGTGTGATAAATAGCCTTTGACCATATGATAAGTTATCTTTCGACCTGTGATAACCTGTGTATGATCATATGACAACATGTGTATGATCATGTGATTATTGTGTATGATCATGTGATAACTTGTATTTAATCATGCACTAACATGTGTTTGATCCATGTGATAACTTATCTTTGATATTGTGATAAATTCATCTCAGCATAGTGTAGAAATCAATAACTATGGACACCACGTTGAATCAGAATACACAATTATTGAAGATATTAATTAGGCATGACTGATTTTTATGTTCATGTCATATGATAAGCCCATTTAATGCATATGAGAATTATTGATTTTAGAGGAAATTACTGAAATATGCTTTATGAATTGACCACGTTCGGAAAACTGCTTAATGAAAAAAAAATTATCCATAATGTGTCTTTTGAATTGTAAACAGTAAAAAATAATTATAATCCGTTAAAATTGATGGAAGTCAGTGGAATATACCGTTAAGATAGACAGAAGATGCTATTTTAAATCATATGTCAAACACATGACACTTATCTTTTACGAAAACCCTAAAATACCTCTAATCAAACTAATCTTTCTGCTTTCCAACCTTGAACAAACCCTAAATTAACTTGAAGTATCTGTACATCAGCCATCAATGTCGGATCGAGTCCATGACCGGGAACCCAGGTCGACGCCGAAAATCAGCTCTCCAACAAGTTTCGGCGAACTTGAGTCAGGCCAAGATAACCGAAGAGGACATGGATGAAGCAGCAGGGATGGTTGTGGTCTTCCTCATCGCCGATAGCATCTTGGTCGGAGAACGGAGAGGTTCCACACCTCTCCGGTAAACGACTAAACTTGATAATGGTGTCTGGGATTACAGCTCTACAAACGGTTGAACTTTGTGGTCTCTTTGGTAGAATCGGATGCCGAAATGGTGGTAGCTGCAATTAATGGCTAAGATCTTAATGAGAGGGAGGTAATACATGTGGAAGAGATTGCAGATTTGGTGAAGAATGGGTGATCCGAAATTTATTGTCAGCCGAAGAAATGTAGATGAAGTAGTAGATGTTGTTGCAGGTGAAGCTTTGAAGACGAACAGTTAATTCGAGGAAATGGAAGTTTGATATCCCATAATGGTTGGTTGAGATCAGTAGAAAGGACATTTTAGTGCTATAGTGGTCAATGTGCTATAATCAACTTAAAGTGGCTCAATATCAACACTAATAACAAAATAATAATAATGTCAAGCTTTGAAAATTTAAATGTGATATAAGGGTGTTTTAGTCTTTTTTTGGTTACGCGGGAAATTTCGTCATTTCAACTAAAAATTAACAGATTTTAATAGATGTTTGTGTATTATTCAAAAGGCAGCTTATGGATCATTTTTTTTCATTGGGCATTTTTCGGAATGTGGTTAATTCATAAAGCACATTTTAGCAATTCCCCCTTAATTTTATAACGCTTACGTTGTTGTTGTGTGATAAATACTAAAAAAATTAATGATAGTGCAGAGATTAATAGTTTTGGACATATTGACTCAAAATACACAATCAGTGAAGATAATTATGAGGTATGGCTAGGTTTTATGTTCGTGACATATAGATTGATAATTATGTTACAGAGCATGATAAATACATCGTGAGCATGTGATAAACTATATACTTGATATTTGATAATTACATTGTTGTCATGTAGTAACTACCAAATTGTTTTAATGATTTCAACGTGCTGAAGAGATCAATAGTTTTGGACACATTGACTCAGAATATGCAACTAATGAAAATAACAATGAAGTATGAGCATACTAAGCTATCAACCTATGATAAGTTGTCTATAATCATATGATAGCTTGCCTTTTGCCATGTGATAGCTTATATATGTTCCTCTGATAACTTGCATTTTGCTGTGTGATAACTTGAATGTTGCCATATCATAAACTGTGTATTATCATGTGATAAAATAAATCTGATCAGGTGATAAGTTGCCTTTTTCCATGTGATAACCTATGTATGATCATGTGATCACTTATGTATGATCATGTGTATGATTGTGTGATAACTTTTGCATTATCTTGTGATAACTTGCGTTTTGCCTTGTGAAACCCTATGTTTTATCATGTGATAACCCGTATACATTCCTGTGATAACTTACCATTTGCTCTGTGATAAACTATATATGATCATATGATATCATGTGTATGATCCTGTGATCACTTGCCTTTTGCTCTGTTATAAAATGTGTATAATCATGTCATAACTTGCTTTTTGCCCTGTGATAAACTATGTTTTATCATCTGATAAACTGTGTCTTATGATGTGATAACTTGGATTACATAGCTCACAAAAACATTAAGAATTCTTATTTCTTTGACAAATATGTTCATCTTCTAGACGCAATAATTCATACTTCAACGGGAACAATCTTAGTGATTATGAAAAGACATGGACTCCACGATGTGACCAGGCCTTGAAACCATATATAAACCAAGAGTTTGCAACTTTGGACCAAGCTGTCAAATTCTATGTGAGATATGGGAAAGCAAGTGGTTTTGACATTCGTCTTGGAACACAACGAAAAGACATTCTGGAGAGAACTATTTTGAAGTATGTCACATGCTCGAAGCAAGGTAATAAACCGCCGTCAAAAGATCTCAAGGCCAGGG
>JAYMSW010003895.1:0-11625 GCA_036897725.1 Erodium texanum
CCAGATGTGGCTCCCCGTGGCAAAGCCGTAATTATTGAAAAATCCAACGGTCTGAATTGAATGTCTGTTCCCCACCTGATCCAACGTCTCTGATCTGAGCATTTCAGTAATTTACCATTTGTTGTTTTTAAGTTTTAAAAAAAGGAGCTAACCTGAGCGAAAAGCAAACCAATCTTGATTCCCGAAGAACCCTAATTTCACGATATCAGCTCACCATCTTCGTCTCTGAATTGTATCGGAATGGTAGGATCGAAGGGCTTCGTCTTGCCGGAATCGAACCAGGACGCTGGCGAATCTGCTGTGAGTTTTCTTCTCTCTCTTCCACATTACTTCAAGCACGTTTCTGTGAGCCCCCAATTTGAATTGCAGCTGAATCGGAATGTTGTTTTGTTTTTTCACTTATGCTATGCTCACCTCCTATGTTTGGTTCTCGGGAAAGTTAGAAAGCTGCTCAGAAAGTACATTTTTAGTAACTTTCTCTCACATTTCAGGAAAAAAAATGTTTTGAAAGATGAAAAAAGCTCATTTATCTTTCCAATCTAAGCTTGAGGCCGTTGATGCTTATAAGAAGCAAAAATTAAGCTATGTGGGTTTGAACTTGAGAATTTAAGTAAGATTCTGAAGTAGTTGGTTTTTATTTTATTTTATTTTATATGTTATGTTATGTTGCTAAAGTTTTTTTCTGAATCTTCAAGCTCATTACTGATGTTTGGAGAAGAATGAATATATGGGAGTGGCCAACTAAACAGACCTCACGTTCCATAATTGCGCCATGAAGAATATTTCTGACCAAACTTTGCAACTCTTTTTTCATAATGTTATTACAAATCATATTGAGTTTTGACATTATTAAGAGAAGAAAGAAAACATTGCTAGAAGAGATTATTCTTATATTAGATTCAATAGAGGGAAGTGGTCAGTGGGAAGCCTTTGTTTTAAGCTTTTTCGGGAAAATTGTTTCAGTCTTGGAAGTATTTCCAGTACGAGTACTCCATGAAAAAAAGGAAGAGTTGCGGATTTAATCAGTGCAAAGGAAACAGAACTAAAAGGATGGTACATGTCTGAATCTGATAATGACACTTCAAAAATAAATAAATTACATTGATTCTTATTTAGCTGTTTGTCTTGTGGGGTGTCTAAGAATATATTTGAGATGTAAATTATACTAAAAATATCTACAATGTTGCAGCTTCGGAATAAGAAGATCATGACAGGGTCCCTTTCAAATATTCATAGGGCAGAACCCTCTCAGAAGCAGGTGATGGAAACACCACAGTTAGATGTGCATCGGGCTGAGTCATCACGTCAGCACGTCAGGGCTCTCAATAGCCAGTTTGCAAGGTCCATTTTTTTTCATCTGTTTAGTAATTTCTAATTTGGCCTGTTGTGTTGTCTCAGTTTTCATCTTATCAAGGCTTGATCTTGTGGAACTACTCCTGATTTTCACCTTGGTTGCACTTGTATTTGCATGTTGTGGACAGTTGGGTGCAAACACAATTAAAGAATCACCCCGATGAGCTTTGGGAAGATGGTGTCCAGGATTATCTAACTCATGCTTCAAGCATTATGGTACAGAGATCTTATAATTCGTTATTCTGTTTGAAAGGTGGAATTTATTCTTAAGTGCCTTTGCTGTCTTGATACTTACATTTGAACAAAATATATCCATAGCTCTTTATCTATTCATACTTTGACAGCTGACGCCATGATAAAGAATAATCTAATATTACATTATCACTTACTGTTGCTGACATTGCCAATTTTATTAACTCAAGAGAGTATAGACTTTAAAATAAATTCCGAGTTCATATACTACTCACATGACCTTAATTTCATGAACTAAATTTGAACTCGATGAACCTTTGAAGAGATTATCAGTCATTGTTTGACTATATTCTTATTTTTGGGTGGGGGAGGATGCTTCACAGCGAAGGGTCTTTTTAAGGCATGTTAATGCGCCTATCTAATCTGCACTTAGAATACGGTTCTATTTATTCTCAGTCTCATGTTGCAGGATAAATATAGTGACGTGGTCCAGTGGCTCAAGGCAAAAGCCTTAAAAGGAGATAATTTACCTGGTACAGGATCCAGTCCTGTTGAAAAGAACAATCCAATTAAAATTTCCCAAGGGAAAAGTGGATTCGCTCCAGTAGGTTCAGGGACTAGTTTTGGAATGTCATGGGGATCCGGAGGAAGCTCCTCATCTCTAGGCTCTGGTGCCTCTCAAATACCTCCTGTAAAGAATGAGATAAAACCCTTTCAAGGGAACTCCTTATTTGCTTCTGTTGGCACAACTACAAGTTCTGCAACGTCATGGAGCTTTGGAGGAACTTCATTTGCTGTGGGCTCTAGTCCAAGTGAAAAAACACCTGTTGGTAGTTTGTTCCAAGGTAAACCCGAGTCTGCTCCTGCGGGTACAACAACCAGCTTTGGAACTCCATGGAGCTCTGGAGTTTTCTCTAACAGTCAAACCCCTCCTTCCTTTGGTATATATTATTTCTTTAAACTTAAGTACAAATATATAACTGTCTTATCCTAGTTATGATGTTTAGATTCGAAGCTTTAATATGCGTAAGACACACCATGGGGAATGCTGCAATTATGAAGTTAGAAAATCCATAGCTGAGACTTGAAATGGATAGAAATGCTATATCTTTCTGTCAACATTACCAATTGTGGGCACAATCAAATCCAACATCATTATGTCTTTATCTTATTGTTTTATCTTTATCTCTAAGAACATTCCTTTATAAATTTCATCAACTACGATGTTTGACATACCACATCCAATTTCTTTTTCTCAGGAAGTCAAGGATCAGTTCCTCTGAACCATGATGCTTCAGCAAATGCTGCTGATGGTAAGATGATATAGTATAAACAAGCAATCTCTTAAAAAGATATACTCACTTTTAAAATCACTTCATAAATACATTGTAGAAGGGTAGTTGATGGTTAACATTGTGATTTTCTTCTTGACTTCACCCCTTATCTCTAGCTATTGTTGAAGACTACAAGGACATGTGTGTTTCTTGAATTAAATTTAACTTTCCCGAAAATTGTTTAGGTTCCTAATTTGTAGAGAGACCATGCCTTTGTAAGTGTTTGGTAGCAATCTTACATTCACCTTCTTGGTCCACTTAAATTCTGTATTAATTAAGTACTTGTTTTGCTTGCCTTGGATTAACTTCAGTTATAGATTTTTTTTCTTTGGCACACAAAGGTAGTCAGTTTTCTTAATTTGATTTTTTTTTAATAGAAAATGACTTGGAGCAGCCTAGCAGCCCATCTGTGAAGAAATCTGAAGAGAAGGGTGTAGTTGTAGTCCATGAAGTCAAGTGCAAACTATATGTCAAGGTGATTTATTGTTTTTAGCATCTTGTGAAAAGTTATTTTACTTCAAATTAGGTTCATCGATTTTTCCCACCCTTAAGTTACAGCATTCCAAATTTTTGCAAAAGGAAAGTGTCCGTTTTCAAATATGCCATTTTCATATTTGTTATTTAATATTGACATGCCTTCAAATTTTCATTTATGTGCATTCTCTTTCGGCATGCCCAGTCGACCGATCCAAATGATAAAGACGCATGGAAGGATAAAGGTCCAGGGCAGCTTTCAATCAAATGCCAAGAGGGTCCCAGCAAGGGAACGAAAGAATCTAAACCAACAATTCTAATCCGAAACGATGTAAGTTTAACCTGATAATTTCGTATAAGTGCCATATGCTCCCCTTGATAGCTTCAGAGCATGTTCCTTCTCAAGTCTTTCAAAAATGAGAATCTGGCACTGTCTATGTAGAGGAAATATAAAAAGCACTTCATGCATTCGTTATATTTTCGCTTAATTGAAGTTGATTCATACTAATGATGTATGAATAACCCAAGAGCGAATCTGTTTCAGGGTTTATTCATTTGTAGGACGAGTTATTTTGCGAACAACTCGATTGAGAATTGAGGCATGTTTCGATGAGACTCACTTTTTTGTATCCTTTTACTGATTTCAGGTAGGGAAAATGTTGCTCAATGCTTTGATATATCAAGGAATCAGAACGAACGCCAAAAAGAATTCCATTGTAGCAATATTCCATACTTCGGTAATGCATGTTTATCATTCATACAATATAACACAATTATACACTTAGTTACTGTTTCAACCATTCATATACTAGCTTTTCAAAACCTAAACACTCATCAGAAAATGATTAAAGCAACTTTGTTGTGTTTCACTATACAATGAAACTGCTTGCATTTCAACTTTTTTCCTCGCCATTACAGGGTGATGGAGATGATGATAGCGTCGTGGCACGAACCTTCTTGTTCAGGTTAAGAACGGAGGAGGATCGAATCAAACTAGAGACTGCAATAAAAGAATATGCACCTCAGGTGTAGAATACAATTTTTTTCTTCTACTCAATTTTGCTATGAGCTATACGTAGAGGTCTTTCTCAATGAAGAAAGAGGCTGTTGTACTTGTACCATTAGAGAGGAAAAGGAGTGTATTTATTTTCCTGACAGTATGATTAATTTGTAGCCTTACAAAATCTTGCTATTATTTCCTCCTTTAACTTCAATATAAAAGTGTAATTTCTCCTCAACTTTATTTCAAAATTGTTATTTTTGGATTATGGCTACTTTGCATCTATTGTGATTTTGTTGAAGTTATCTTGTGAAAATATGAATTTAGTAATGAGTCTGAATTGGCTGAACTTCATGATTATTGATTGATTTTAAAATTATATTGAAAATAAGATGAAATTCTTAGAAGAATTTCATATATTTTCCCCAACTTTTTGATGTTCAAGTTCCTGTTACAAATTTGGATTTATGGTTCTCACTCATTGCGCAACCAGAGCTTGTTAGTTTTGTTACTTGTCACAAAGAACAATCAACTGTTTCTCAATTTAGAAGAGCCTAAACACACTTACACAATCACATAAATATGTAAAATTAAATTAACCATAAAGAGGCACTGTACACAATTAAGCTCAACCCTTCTCTGCATCAAAACCCAAAGCAATGCAGCATAAGTCATGTAACTTGTCAAGTATCAGTGTATGTATCAACTCATCCTCCAGCAATTTAGTAGACAAGTGAAGAAGATTCGAGCATTGACGCCGGTGAAATATTTGTACACGACGCCCATCTGATTACCGATTCTTTCACCACGAGATCGAGCTGGACGATCTCACCAAACCCGATCGTGCGGTTTCTTTTGCTGTGAATACTCAAAGCTCTAGACCCGTTGATTCCACCCCTTCGCACCTCTTTCCGATGCTCTTTTTCCTCAACTTTGTTGTCTGCATTGCACAGTTTATGGACTCATTTTCCACATTCAAGTACTTTTCGTAATTTCAAAATGACGAGTGTCATAGTAAGGACTGCAGCCAAGGCAAATTACCTCCTTTAACAGGATCGATCATTGACTCATTGACTTTATATCCCGAGCTTGGACTGAAGAAAGTAAAGCTTGGCATTGACGGCACCGGGGATGAGAACTTGGGAGAACTTGGCTCCGAGCAGGTGGTGAAAGAAAAACCTCTGGGAGCTCTGCCGTTTTCATCTAGAAAACAAGAAAATGATGACTTGCACTGCAAGTTAGGCATTTTCTCGTTAACGGGTGGTGATCCAACTCCGAAGCTATAGTCTTGATCCCTCACAATGCTGGGGATGGAGAAAGAGCCTCCAGGCATGTCCTGTTGCCGATAAGTAAGACTCTCTGACTCGATTGGCAATTTGGATGTGTGTGCACAATCCTTCATCCATGAATGAGCTGCAAAATAATGATAACTCTCACGTCAAGAATATTTATAAGGAAAATGCAAGAAAAACATCGTTCCATCTAGTCCTAAAAACCCCATTATCGAGTTAGTATAACTAAGTCTATCAAAGGGTAATGTTGGTAATTCACACAAGAATCATTTCATGCAAAAATGACTTGTCATTTATTTTGAGGCATCCAGTTTATAAAAGTAAGAGATGAAGTACAACATGATTATATATGGAACTTCTTGTATCCTTATTCCACCATATTTTTCTATTTAAAAGCTTAGGTTAATTCCACATAATTACCTTTATGAATTTGCCCACAAACATATGGTAAAGTTTGCACAGACACATAACTACCCTTACAAAATTTCACATGTCACCATCGTACCCTTATAAACTTACTATAGGGTCATGTGTTTGTGGACAACTCATGAAGGCAGTTTTGTGCAATTAACCCTAACATCTTTTAGTCAAATGAACTTGGCAGTATGCATATAACAAGTGAATGACATGTAAACGTACCTAGAACCTCTGTAGCGGTGAGTCTCTTTGAAGAATTCACATGGAGCATTCCCGTAATCAGTTCCTTGGCTGATGCAGATATGTGATCCCACGGATCAGAACAAAACCGAAGATTCGCGGCCCGAACAGCATTAAAAATACTTGATTTCGTCTTTCCCCAAAACGGAGGCCTACCACTGAGAAGAATGTACAAAATAACCCCAGCGCTCCATATATCAGCGGCTTGGTCATAGCCTCCAGCAAGTACCTCTGGAGCAATATAAAACGGACTCCCTACGGTTCCATACAAACTCTGCCCTTTTGGTACAGAAAAGAGCATATTCTTAGATGGACGATTTAATTCACGTGCAAGTCATGTGGCGAAAAACATCGAAAATGTTGATTGTGTTTTCGTCAATTTTGTATGATGGTGACGTGTAGATATTCATAAGGGCAGTATGGAAAATTTACTATGAGGTCATGTGTTTGTGAGCAATTCATAAAGGTACTAATGCACAATTAACCTACTGATTATTGATGAGAAAACACTAATTTAGCACCATACCAGGTTTGATATAGGTCGCCAGACCAAAGTCCGCCAATTTAATCGGCGAGGAAGTCGATCTCGTGGCCAGGAGAATATTCTCGGGTTTCAGGTCTCTGTGTACGATACCATTTTCATGACAGAACTCGACCACTTGCATCAGATGCCTGAAAATCGTCCAAGCATCAAACTCCGAAAACCTCCCCTCCTTCTCCAACCGGTGAAACAGCTCTCCACCGGCACATAACTCCATCACCAAATGCACATAATCCTCATCTTCATATACGGCCTTGAGGTCCACGACGTTTGGGTGCCCAGATAATTTTGTCATTATTTCGATTTCGAGCTTCACGCTGAGCACATCGTTGAGCGTGACGAGTCTATCTTTAGCAATGGATTTGCAAGCCAATACCTCGTTGGTGGATTTATCCGAGCACTCTCTTATGACACCAAATTGCCCTAATCCTAATTGCTCTCTGAGATTGTAATGGTCTTTTAGATTTGAGATTTGTGTTGTTCTTACAATAGTTTCATTGAGACTTGCAACTTTGTAGCAATTGCAGAACTTGGGTGAATCCTGGTTAATCTTGTCAGAACTGGCCACTTCCATACCAATCCAAAAGAAGCCTCAAACTCAATATGCCAATTTTATCGATTTACTATCTATTTCATCATCTTATACCAAGAGGCAATCTGGCTAAAGCCTTGAATTCCTGAAAAGTCACAACCTTAAAGTTCCAAAATTCTCATGGAATCACCTGACACACGACTTTCAAGTTTCAGATTATAAGCTTCAAGATCCTTTGTTCTAGACCTGTACATGGGTTCTAAAATTGATCTCTATTGATAATGATGCATAATTAAAATTGAACACAACCCATCATTCAAGCATTGCACACAAATCTAGTACTAAATTCAATCTCCCACGTATAGCAGCTCAAAAACCTTAGAAATCAAACCTTAACCATCACAAACTCTTCATAGAAGCAAAACCAGCACATGAAAAAAAACAGTCAACCATAGCAACAAAACCTCAATTTTACACAAAACCCAATAAAATTCATACAAAATAACAGCCAAATTTGGATTTTATTCCTTCAAAACCACACAAAACCCACCCTTCATTCAAGCATTGCTCACAGATCTAGTACTAAATCAATCCCCACCACAGAACACTGATCAGTGACCCTCCCAAATAGAATTCAATCTCACCCACCTAGCAGCTTAAAAAGCTTGAAAATCAAACCTTAACCATCACAAACTCTTCACGGAAGCAAAATCAGCAAAGACAGCCACAGCAACAAAACCTCAATTTTACACAAAACCCACCAAAATAACTGCTAAAATTGGATTTTTATTGCTCCAAAACCACACAAATACAAGAACCCACATTTTTTTTCCTACTGCAAGAGAAAGAGAAGTGATAAAAAAAAAAGACTGACCTGAGAGCTATCGTTGAATTGAGCGACGAAGAAGCGCTGAATGTCCGAAAACCAGCTATTGGCTTCCGGAGTTTCAGAATAGTCCTTCGTCGCCTTCAAAAGGCTCTCTCTTTCCGCGTCAGCGGTTACCGGAACAGCCTGTCGCAGCCCAACTTTTCCACTTCATAATAATTGTCTACGTAAGCTTACACCCTGTCCACACAACCTGACACGTGTACTACCACATTGCCAATTTTGTAATTAAAGAGACAAGTTGTGTGACTTGAATAATTACCCCCAGGCCCCCCACACCACATGCACGTGTGTGGTCTAACTTATTTATTTTTACATTTTATAAAATTGAGTTTAGATTTATAAAGTTTGGATTCGATATAAAAAAAAATTGCCCAATCTTGAATTTAAGTTCAAAACCTATCCAAGTTTGTTTAGACGTGTGCAAAATAAATATTCAATGACTAAAGTTTAAGTGATGTGTTAAAAACTCGTCTCCCTTAATTATATTTTTGTTGTAAACAAAAATAAATTAAGCTTATAACTTCTTGTGATGATTACGTCAACATAAAGCGCCTCCACGTGGATGTGGCTGCACTCGAGTGTGCCTGCCACGTGGACCCCATAGAGAAAGGCGTGAAGGTAGGGCTTTGAAGAGTGAGAAATGGGCCTAACTTAGGACAAGTGAGTTATGTGTTGTAATGAGCTGTGCCACGTTGTTTAGGCCTTTCTTTTGGGCTTTTTCGGAACAACGTTGCACTCCACGAAGTGCTTTGAACTTGAAGGAAGAGTTGACAATTTGATGATTTAAAAAATTATCAAAAAGTTAATTCTATTTTAATGTATATAAAGCCCTGTTTCCATGAATGATTTGGGGACATTCTTGCTTCGATTCATGCTCCTTCATCCCTTTTCGGCCGCTGTTATTTTTGTATTTTCATTTTTAAAATAAATATAGTATACGTTACATATTAATCATGAAGATATCGATATAAACTATTGAATCTATAAAACAATACTTGATAGTACAATAAATACGTACTTAAGTGAGATATGAGTATCACTTTATTATCCTCAACAGGATTCGAACCCATATAATTAAGAGATAAAATAACTCATTTAACGACTAAGGTTGCCTTGATGGGTGGATCGCTGTTCTATAATATCACAAATTTCATTTTAAAATCAAGAGATATTAACTCATCATATATTGGCTCAAAATATGTTAATATTTGTATCCAATCACTCACTTATATTGCCCCACACCCACTAACTATATGATGCTCTTTTACTCCATTCTTTGTGTACATATAAATATTGTTGAAATTTAATTTTAAAATATTTGAGGGGAGAATCGAGGACCAAAAGATGTCGAAAGTGCCCATTCCAAAGAAAATTGTGGTCAATCAATACTGATTGTTGGTTTGTGGGGTTTCATGGTATCACATTCTCACATCAATTTATGTGTTCTTGTTGTTTTGTGTTTGTTTTTGTGTCTATTTATTGTGTTTATTGATTGTTTTTACTAATTTTCGTTAGTGTTATAGTTAATCGGTCGAGTTATTAGAGCTTTATTCGTTAAATACTATGTTTTAGTTAAGTTCAAACTCATTTGTTAAGTATCAATGACACACAATACAGTTCGTTTAGTTTTGATCAAATCATCTAATATTTTTTTTTTGTAAATATTGTATATATATTATTTAATGATTGTTTATTATATCGAGATTACGGATTCTTGAGACCAATTCATTCTAGAGTATAGCTCACTACTATCAAATAGAAAAATATTAACAGACTCTAACACTAACAATCACAACGAGCACACTTGAGAATTAAACAAAACATATCAAATTAAATTCAAATTCACATATTTATTTTCGAACCAACCTCAAATCTAAATTTGTAAGTTCAAGCTGGATCTTGATAACCTTTGTTTCTCTAAATTACAAACACAAAGTAGTCTAACATAGTTCAAGAAAAGTAGTCTAACATAAATATGAACACCAAAAACATAATTACAAACTGATACATTTAAGATTACATAACTACAAGATGTAAGAAGACAAGCTATCCCTACAATATATTCTGTTATTTTACGTAATATCATTGTCCTTTTACTAAATTAGTACATGTATCGAGACACATTAAAAGGTGGTCCAAACTAAAAACATACATAAATGTCGAGTTAGCACATGGATTAAAGAGAGATTTATTTTATTTCACAGAAAAAAATCAAGCAGAGGAAGCTGAAATAAATACGTATGGTTGGGTCTTGGGACACAGCAATAATGGCGGCAACACAACCCAGTCTCGTGAACGGAGACTAGATTGTAATGTTTTTTTTTAAAAGAAAAGAAAATTTTATTTGATGGGTTAATAACTTATTAGACAATAGTTATTGGTTATTTTATTACTTATTTATTATCTTTTGTTTGTGTGTCTGTATTATTTTATGTGTGTATTTATTATGTTGTTTGATTCGATTTGTTTGTTAAATAGTACTTCAGCTATGTTCATCGAATTTTGGTTGCATTTTTTTAAAATGATATGTATATCTTTGTGACTGATATATAACATACGTAGTATTTACTTATAAAAAAACTCGAATATTGTATAATTTTTAAACAATAAAAACCTAAGTATTATTCATTGAAAATTCAGATATGAAATACAAAGGGAAATTAAAACTAATGGAAAATGCACTACAATGTCCTTTAAATGATAAAATTTTAAAAACACAATTGTTAAAAATTATAATGGAAACATGATATTATGGACCAACTGAATCTTATACGATAATATTATAACTCATCAAATATAATGATTTCTCGTGTTCAAAAA
The DNA here is from genome assembly GCA_036897725.1 of Erodium texanum. Classification (NCBI taxonomy): domain Eukaryota; kingdom Viridiplantae; phylum Streptophyta; class Magnoliopsida; order Geraniales; family Geraniaceae; genus Erodium; species Erodium texanum. The sequence continues at coordinate 11,085 of JAYMSW010003895.1, forward strand.
ACAATAATATTTTTATCTGATTGTTATAAATATAAATGTCATATATTTATTTATTTATAAAATCAGTATATTTTGAAGCCAACACCACAAGATTTGGGAGTACAAACAATGATTGAAGAGACCTTTTCTTGTATAACTCCACACTGTCCCATCTTCTTCAAGCCATGTTTGTCTTCAAACCCATCCATCTCCGCTTTTTACGCTACCTTACCCTATCCACTCTTGTTCTTACTATCGCCACTCTCGTCAATAATACATTTCTATTTCTTTAACATTTTCAACCGGATATGGTAAAAAGGTACGGGGCTGGAAATAGTGAAATATCCGGGTAAGGAGGATCTAAAGAGATTGAAGTTCACGCGACTTTATGTCACGTCAGCGAAGAATCTGAAAAACACAGTGCGCGTCAGCGTCTGCGCGAATGAGAGTATAGAAAACGGAGCAAGTGATTAGCTGAGGTAAAAATTAAATAAATTTAAAAATTGAAAATAGAATCTGAGAACCGAGACTTATCGGTACAGTTCCTATTTAATTAAACCCC
>JAYMSW010003896.1:0-11625 GCA_036897725.1 Erodium texanum
GTTAACATATGACAAACGTTTAACATGCATAACATATGTTTAACAAATCAGATTTACTCAATTGTTGATTTTGTATTATCCGAAACTTTGGAGGAAATAAGAAATTCCGATATAATTAATGCAAATCATGCGTCGTCAACAGTTGTGTGCTGTAGATTGAACATATTGAATCCATTTCAATGGGTTTGATCAGTAAGTTGCATAAAATGCACAGATACATACAGAGAAATCTCAGGAAAACCAGCAAATATGAGGGAAAAATCGGAAACTAATCGGACTAACAGAAATATCCATAGAAATCTCAGGAAATCTGAAAAGTTAGACCGTTTCGGATCACGAGATCATCACCAGATGAAGAAGCCAAACAATAAAAGTGAGAGAGCGAATTTACCAGCAAGGCCAATCTTCGATGCTACCAGAACAGTTTGCGGTTTCGGGTTGGTAGTCAGGGAGCAGTGGTGGCGAGAGGTTGTGAGGGAGGTCACAGAAACATAGATGATGATATCGTGTGGGGGGGAAGAGAGAAAAAATTGGAGAAACAATTAGGGTTAAATAAAATCTAATTCTGAACAAAAAATAATTAGGTTAAAAAAAGAATACGTAGAAATACGTAAATACCCCTAAATCAATATGAAATGTCTACAATAAAATAAAAGTTGTTAAAAATTACAATATGTGCCATTAATGAAGCAAATCTAATCTAGACCATCAATGAAAATAGATCCTATGGACGAGATGAGTTAACAAGTTTACAACGAATATATAGGTTTACAATAGAGTGTATGCCTATATATATATGTAAAGGAATAAAATTATGATTTACCTGGGATGGGATAGCAGGCTCAACTGGGCTAGGTTGGCTAGGCAAGTATTGGGCCTGGCAATGGAATGGGCTGAGCTGGTGGACACAGTGGTGAGTCCAAGAAAGAATAGTCTATATCAGAAGGTGTTTTAGTGTCAAAAAATGGAAAAACCGATTCGTCAAAAATAACATGTGAAATTATAATTTTATGTGATGACAAATCATAGCAATTGTAACCCCGATGCTATGAAAGATATCCCAAAAAGACACAATATGATAAGCGAGATTGCAGTTTATTAATAGTGGTAGAAGGATGGAGAGGGAAACATAAACACCCAAAAATCCTAAGATGTGAATAAGAAGGTATACATTTATATAATGCCTGAGTGGGAGAAGAGAAAAAAAGACGTTTAGAAGGAAGTATATTCAAAAGATAAGTAGCCATGGACAAGACAAAATGCCATAAATGAGATGGAACTGAAGAATGATGAAGTAGTGTATGAACCATGTTATTAACACTCTAAATTTTACGCTCGACACGACCATTCTGAGACGATGTGTAAGAACAAGAGAAGCAAAATGTCATGCCAAGATTGCTACGAAGACAATGAAACAGTGAATTATCGAACTCCTTTTCGTTATCACATCGAAAATTCTTAATTTTGAGTCCGAACTGAGTATGAATAAATGTATGAAATGATGAAACACAAAAAGAAATTGTGGTTTAGCACTTAATAGAAATGTCCTTAAGAAATTAGTGTAATATTCAAGAAGAAATAAATAATAACGATGTCTGAACGAACTTAAAACATGAGAAGTCCATAAATCCCCATGGACAATATCAAATAGTGAGTTTGTACATGAAACAAAATCATAAAAAGGTAAACAAACATGTTTTCCAGACACATGATGGATAAATTGAAGAAATAGAATTCGCATTACAAGAAATAAATTTATTCTGTCGAAGTGAATTAAACACTGATGGGCCAGGATGACCTAACTGGGAGTGCCAAACATTCGGTGAAACTACAGCAAATGAAGACGAAGAATTTGAAGATCAAGGAAAGATGGAAGATGAGACAGGGTAAAGATCACCACTACTAATGCATCTCAAAAGTTTTGTGCTCGTCTGAAGATCCTTCACAAAAAAGCCAAAGGGGTCAAATTCCACATAAACATTATTATCAGTGACAAATCAGCATACAGAGACAAGGTTTTTAATAATGTGAGGGGCATGAATGACATCATTAAGTTTTATATCAAGTAGGGATCGAAATAAGGATGCACGTCCATAACCAATCGGAATTTAATGTCCATTTCCAACAATAACATGATGATTAATACCAGAATTAAAATATGGTGAAAGACTACCTAAAATGAAAGTCATATAGGAAGTCGCACCTGAGTCCATGTACCAATTTGGGTTATGTGAATTCATTGACATAGACTGAAATGCTAAATTAATGTTTATAGGCACTAGAGAAGCAACTGAATTAGCTGTTGAAACAGAGCTGTGGGCCATGAAGGGTTGTCCAGAGTTAACCAAAATATTGAGGTTGTTGCACGAAGTGGGTTTGGACATCTTGAAGCATAGGCTGCTAAAATCTGTCTTGGGAGCGCGGGTTGGGCCGAGGACCCAAAAGGCCCACTTGTTGATTTGCCCATGCGGGCTGATTTGTCCATGCAACAATAGAAGGGTACAGGCAAGGAGGTTGTGCAACATCGAAGTTAGGGCCACGGTGTCCATAAGTGGTGGCCGGAAACCCTGTTGCCGAAAGTCATGCTGCTAGAAAGAGTGGCGCCCTCTACCACAGCCTCCAAAGTAAGAAGATCGGCCTCGACCTCCACAACTTGTTGATGCGACATGATGCTCAGATGGACAAAAGGAGTGACCAGGAGCCTGAGATATTAAAGAAGCAGGTTGCCCGGATGCCATGTTGGCTTGCTTCTGCTTCCTCGTCTCTTCCAAAATCAATTTGGAACGAGCTACATAAAAAGGTGGAAGAAGATCGCTTTGATGAATTAATGCGGCAATATTGTCATTAGCTTCAAATAAACTAGAGACATGTTGTAAGACAAGACGTTTGCTTGAAACAGGAGAACCAATATCATTCAATTGATCAGCTAAAACCTTAAGTTCTTGACTGTAGACAAAAATATTAGCAAAATTATCTAGCCGAGTGTTCAAAAATTGGTTTTCAAGATACACAGTCCTGAGTATTTTTATTATCCTGGAAGGTATTACGAAGGGCCGCCCAAGCCCTAGCAGCATTTGAATCTGATTCGATAATGGTTTGTAAGATATCACTAGAAATAATGCCATAAATCCACTAAAGAACCGTGGCATCAACACGAGACCATAAATCAGTATTCGTAACAGTAGAAGAAGATTGAGAAACTTGAACTAGTGTCGAGTTTTTAACCGGTGGAGTTGATTCTGTGGCTTCAATGGAAGCCTCGTTGGACTTTGAGGTAGATGATGGTGTGATAGAGGCTGGTGCTGCGTATTGCTCCGGCAATATGTGATAGAGGATGTCAAAAACTCTACAATGAACTTTGAACATGATGAATAATGGCCTTTCTCCATCTCTAGGCGAGACGGATGTTGGTGATGGTGAGTGCGGGATGAGAAGCCATGAATGATAGGAGAATAACGCAATATATGTTGCGGTTTGGAGAGGTATATTGGTCTGTATAATTCAAATACAAATATGAAATACAATATTCAAATGCACAATCTTATCATGGATAATGTCTATTTATATGCTTAAACCGTTAAAAAAAAAAACCATCCGGGCTTGGTGCCTTTACTGATCCCAGACTAAACATTGCACCCCTCAATTATTTCTACAAAAATATCAGCTCCTAAAAGATGCATGTGAGAATCCAAGAGTCATTACACCTCATTTCCAAGAGCCTCCTCAAAATCAACTCTTTGTGACCTCAAGGATGTGAAAATTTAGCCAAATGACCTGATAAAACAGAGACCAAATTCCAAGGCTCTTCCTTACATACATCATTCTCATCCTCTTGCCTTGTTATCTTGCTGAAAATAACTCGTATTTATATCACCTACATGAAACCAGTCAACCCAAGATCATTAGATCTAAGGTTCTTCTACAACCAAGAGAATACGGGTTGTATTCATCTATATTTCCGAATCAAATGCTCGGACTCGAGGTCTCTAGCCCAAAGTGGTTCATAAATAAAAGTCCTACCTTGTCTCATGTGCTGACTTTGTTTCACAAATTGTAATAGGATTGCCTTGTCATTTGAACCCCAAATATCAAGATATGTCAGGCAAACATATCCGAGATCACTTTCGTTACAACAAAATTACCAAATGTTCATACACTAGTTGTCTTGAGTGTACCGAGATCGTATAAACTTAATACTTTTCAAGTCATTGTACGGTAAAGACTGCCGAAACTTATTTGGGAGTGTTTCTGACCTCTACTCTCTCCCCCATGTGTAATAGGTTCATACTATATATCCATAAAAGTGAGCTCAAGGTCTTTAGACTCTGAGACCATGTCGATGTTCACCACAGATTCCCATGAAAATTATCGTTATTGATAATATTTGAATCAATGAGAAAATTGGAAATAGAGTGATCCCTAAAAAACAAGAGCCATCAATCTTGTCTCCGAGAGAAAAACAAGATTGGACATTCTTGGAAATAGGGTGTTATAAGTGAAATTCCGAATTTACATCAATCAAAAAGTTCCTTTTCTTCTATCCCCCTTTCTTTCCTCATGCTCAGATATTCTGTTTTTTTCAAACCTACTTTCCTTACTGTTGAGACAATCCACATGCATCTTCGTACCTCCCTTGTCAACTAACTTGTTCTTTTGGGTGTTCCTCCACAATAGCACTTGGCAGCCCAACATTTAGATTTGATGGGCCTTCTTCACTACCACCCTATTGTATTGCCTCACTAACCATGACTTGCTTATTCTCTACCACTTTTCTATCAATCTTTCATCTCTGGTAGAGAGCTACACTATGGCTACCATTCCCAACTTTTCTCTCCCAGAGCCCTCAAGATCAAAGACTTATCCTCTCGCGCCAAAAAAAAGTATCTTTTCTGGGCAATCACAATACCCCGACAATCTTTCATACTAGATCCTCCTCTATCTACATCCCCATATTCAACTTGACCTTCATTCACAGAGGAATCCTTACCCTGAACATATATCATCTACATTGCATTCGAATTTTATGCATATACATATTCATTCTCAATAATATCCCTTGCACATCTTATCATCCACTTCAAAGGTAAGTCTAAAATCATGAGCAAAAACCGAAGCTCCTTTGGATTCATTGACACCCTAAAAATCTCAACACCAACAATGCTGTACAGAACGCCCATGGCTCAATATTCCAAATCTTCTGCTTTTCTTTCTTAAAAAGGATAACATCTAAACCAATAGGCTTAATATGGATCCGCCTAACCCTCCATGCTTCGGCCATAAACCTCCTTTTCTTATAAGGCCGACATTTTTTTAGCAACCACAACCTCTAAGTGTTCCAAGTCCTAGTCAATCTCATCATCAATTTTCTCTTCTTCTTACGCAATACAGAACGCTGATAATCTCCCCACCAAATGGTCCATCACTAGCACCAGTAATCGGAATAAAATTTGAACAAAAAAACACTGATTAAAGCCGCACACTAAACCTAGGACTCCAAAAAGTTCAGAGTAAGGAACCTTCTCGTTATTTTTCCAATCACTATTAGGTTTTAATCTGCCATATATTAAAATCACGACTAGGTTTAAATGTGCTAGATATCAAAAGTAATGACATAAATAATAGAGATACAACCCATCAAGGTCAACCTAGTAGTTAAAGGAGTTATTTCTCTTAGCCATCAATAATCAAATCTTGGTGGGGAACATAATGTTATTATTACAGTTGTTTTGTGATATTTGTAGTTGTTTGTCTTGCGTTATCTATTTGTGTGTCCTGTTGCGTTGTTTGGTCTGATCTGGTTGTTAAGTCGTACGCGAGCTATGCTTATTCAATACTAATTGTAGAAATTGTTAATCCCACCATGTTTGGAGTCGATAATGTTACTATATTGCCTTGTACAATCAATAACTCACTATGTATATTTTTATGGTTGATATATAATATATGTGACAAAATTTTCATTAAAAAATAACAATATGGATACAATTATAGGATGAGGTAAATTAAAACAAAATAAAATGTTACTAAATAAATAAAAACTGTGTTGCGGTGAGATTCAAATTTTAAACATTTAATTCCAATAAAACTCCAAAAACGTACCTTGTATTATCACTTGTTATCACTTTTTCGTTGTGGTTTCATTTAGCATCGAAAACGCACCCCTAACGAAAACTTAATTATAAAAATCTGTTATTTTTTTAAAAAAAATCAAGCCACTATGTTAGCGTTGAATAAGCATAGCTCAAGTACCACTTTACAAAAATCTCATTGAAAACTTTATTTTTATAACAAAAATAACAGGTTTTGATAAAAATTCCAAAAAAATAAAAATCAAGTCACTATGTTTATCGAGTTCATTTGGATCCATCCAGATCGTCAGAAAAAGATAGTGTTCAATAAGATTTTTTTTTGGAAATTTGAAACTCAAAGAGGGGCACTTTAGTCTTTTTGTCCAAAAATAACAGGTTTTGATTATAAAATAAATTTTTGAGAATGCGTTTTTATGCTGAATGAAAACAGCGAAAAAAATGATAATAAGCGATAATACTAGTACGTTTTTTAAGTTTTCCCTTGATTTTAAAATATTGACTTCCATTAACATTTGAGTTGATTTTCAATCATGACGAGGGTGGTTGGTTGCCTCCCCAAGTGTTAACAATATTTTCTCTGATTAAAACTAAACTAACCCATAATGTTTTCATATTAATTAATGCACTATCACATAATTATAATTATAAATTAATGGGCTTGTGCCCCTTCATATGAGGCTAGAGATGATGATCTTGTCATCTGAGTTTGACTAATTTATCCTAATTTAAAATGATTGTTTGATTTGGGTTTTTAATATGGTAATTCATCTTCATGTGTTAGAACTTCAATTTTCATATATTAACATCAAATTTAATTGGTGTAATTCATTTTCTTACAGATACGTTAGTTATTCCTTTTTACTTTAAATTCCTTTTCTGTTTTAATTTAAACACTAAAATATGTTAATTTGTTTCAATTCAGTCACAAAATGAAAATTTAGTTTCAGTTCAATAATTTATTCTAGTCATTTTGTCATCTACAATTTAGAGGATTAAATTGAAACACGTTATCATACTTTCTTGTTCCATTAGAAAAAAAAAATGAAGCTGAAATTAAATAGACACAAATAAACTAAATTTAAATATTTTGAGATTAAACTAGAAAGAAAGAAAGAAAAAACAATTTTATGATCAACCGATCATAGTATGTTTGAACTAATAATAACATTTTAATAATTTAATATGCTTAGGTCATTATCTGATAAGTTATCAACTTGTAGGGGATGTGTGACAAAGCTCCACTTGAGCATCATAATCCTGATTAGAAATATCATCAACCATGTTTAGAAAAGTTGACCAAATGTTGAGTTTTGCGTTCTTATTTTTTTTGTACATATATAATGTGAAGCAACTATTCCAAATTGCCAAGTGTTATGAATCTAGGTCACATTGAATTTGTCAGATACTCAACCATCCAACATTCAAATTTCAACAACTAATTATTTTGATTAGTGAGAATGAAACTTCATTTTAATAATAAGAGATTGGGTTTCAACTATATTAAGTGATTCCACCTCCCTTCCATTTTAATAAGTTTTTTGAGATTTTAATCATATTAGTTATGTTTTATAAGTGTTCGATCAATCTCAAAATAATAAATGTTTTCTTATTTAACATAGACATGAAAAATGTGAACAAATATAACTAAACAAAAGAATTCGTGTTCATTGTTTTATGAAAAAAAATGTAGTTATATACAAACCACTAACGATAGATACTAAATGTTACCGCTTGTTGTTAATTGATTAGCATTTTATATGTTTGATATATGAGGAAAAATCATGGTTAAATCTTTAATTTGATAGTCAAAATTGAATTACAATAAGCATACACCTTTAATCTTATGATGCACCATATCTGAGTTGACATTTGAGTAAACCCGAGATGCCCTTTGATTGAATCTTTGGGTAATCAAAAATAATACATAACTAATAAAATAAAGTGTATTATTGAACCAAGGTGCGTTTTGAGCTCACTTGGAGCCACATCCTGAATATAATAGTGGCATATTGGATATATAAATATACCTCATCGAAGACACAAAAAAGCGTCATAGAAAGTCTTGATCTCAAGTAATGGGAATCTGCATATCCTCTGCATCTTCCAAGATTCAAGAGATCAATGATCAAGATCAAGTTTATAGCCATGAAAATGCCATTTTCTTCCAAAATCCTCATGGAATTGTTGATCAAGGACTTGGTTCTCTCCATTCCAAGCCAGGAAGCAAAGGACTCAACCAAGATTCTGCCATTCTCTACCAGGTTGTTCATCTTTTTCTGGTACCCAATCTTGTTATAATCAAATTGAATGGATTTATAATGATGATCATGTCTTTTTTGAAATACTCTTTCTACATAAAGTTGGTTTGTTTGTTGTGAGTTGTTGGCTGAAACTTGTAATACTTGTATAGGGATATGGGATGCAACAAGGAGAGGTATGTGGCGTGTTCGATGGGCATGGACCCAACGGTCACATAGTGAGCAAGATGGTGAGGAATCGGTTGCCTTCACTCTTGCTTGCCCAGAAAAATGGTCTTACAAAGATGGACAAAAGTTTGGACATAGGTGACTTGCATGGATGGATAGGGGCTTGCACGAGCGCCTTCAAGGTTGTGGACAAGGAGATCAAGCTCCAAGAAAACCTCGACTCTTCTTGCAGCGGAACTACTGCCGTTGTTGTTATCAGACAGGTAGCAATTATAATTTTATATTCATTCATGTTTCGAGACTCTTGTTGATTGTGTGTAAATGGCAGGGTGAAGATCTTGTGATAGCTAACCTTGGTGACTCGAGAGCGGTGCTGGGGACAGTCACTGAGGATGGCCTGCTAGAGGCTGTGCAGTTGACTACTGATTTGAAGCCAAGCGTACCTTGTAAGAGGCCATCTATATATCTCTTGTTATGGCATGCACCCAACTAATAAGATTAATTTAACCAATTAAGAGTTGTGGTTTGTGCAGCGGAAGCAGAAAGGATAAGGAAGTGCAACGGGAGGGTGATGGCTCTCAAGGAGGAGTCGCACATCCAACGAGTGTGGCTGCCTCACGAGGACGCTCCTGGCCTCGCCATGTCTCGCGCTTTCGGAGACTTCATGCTCAAGAACCATGGCGTCACCGCCACGCCCGATGTCTCCTACCGCCACCTCACTCCCCAAGACCAATTTCTTGTGCTGGCCACTGATGGGGTAACAGTAACAGTAACAAACAATAAGTATGTGCATGTGGTTTCGGTCAGATGTTTGACACGTGTGTTTTCTTGATGGTGTTAAGGTTTGGGATGTGCTGAGCAATGAGCAAGTGGCATCGATTGTGTGGTCGGCGGAGAGCGAGAGAGATGCGGCGACGGAAGTGGTGGAGGCGGCCACTGAGGCGTGGAAGCACAAGTTCCCAGCGACCAAGGTCGACGATTGTACTGTGGTCTGTCTCTTCTTGCGGAACAGGAAACAGATTGAGTTGGGTTCATAAGCTCTTCAACTTTCTTTTCAGTGGCTTCGGCGTATATCTACTACTCTCCACTGTAATCTTCCGACATGAAAAGGATCTTATTTCCACAGATCTCAAAACTAAAGGACACATATAAAGTTTGATACATCATGTATCCAATGCCTATATATGATGGAAAGTACCAAATCCCATAAAAACTCTTCTTTAAAACATAAAACAAAAACTGCTTCAACAAAATAAATAATTCACGATTAAACATCTTTTAATAACATATATGTAATTTTATATGATTTTAGATCTATAACCATAAAAATATCTGGGAAAAAAAATGATTAGTAGTTTTCAACAATCGCAGTTGCTTCTTGTTTTTTACTGGAATGAGGACAACTACCAGAAACAATGTTAAAATGATATTAGAGTATTTTATTTATTTATTTTGTGGAAAATTGTAAGTAAACATTGCAACTTTAAGCATTTTTTTTATTTCACCAGTCTGAAATTCAAAAAAAAAAAGAAAGTGAGTCGATTCATCCCCTAAACACATTAAGATAGGAAAATTTGATATTCTATGTTACAAAACATAGTAAATTTGATTTTTATGCTTCTGTGTTTTAAAATTTGAAATTGGTGCCTTTCAAATTTTTTAGGATAAAAATACCCTTTTTTATATTTAATTTAAACCTTTTATTCTTTCCAAAAATATTATATTGTTGGTAAGAGGATTTGAATTATGCTTGTTCAAGACTAAAACATAATAACTTATCCACCTACGCTAAATTACTTACGTGTATTAAACATCTTTATTGTTTATTAAACCATTTTAATATATTGGTGCACCATCAAACACCCGAAAAGACAAATTTCTTGTTTAAAATATTAAATTAGATATATAATCTATTTAATAAATTAAAATAATTTTTCATTTTTATCAAACATTTATGGACTGAAAAATCTAAACGAACCGATATGGAACGAATTTGAGCCCGAGTGCTCATTTTTTTATCCGATTGAAATCTTGAGATTACGACAGTTGTGGAGAAAATATTTTGAACTATGAATACCATCAAAACACAGCTGAAAAATTAAACGGAAGACTAATGAATTAATGGTAGTATGATCGTATACATCGAGACTTTTTTTTGGACTGACAATGAACATGTTTTACAACAGTTTTAAAATATGAATCTCGATGTCACGATTTGTAATAATTAGTTATTCGTTATTTTTATCAGATGTTAATATTTTTAATATTACTTCACATTATTTTTTTACATTTTTCTATATATTACGAAAAAAATTTATCAATGTCCCTCTTATTGAAAAAATCTAGCTCCGTTAATACTAACATATCACCAATTTTTTTAAAATCATACCACCAATCAATTTTTTACTCAAATCACTTACACTGATTTACACATAATTTGATTGATGACACGACTTTGAAAATTTGATGATATTTTAATGAAAGATAATATACCAGTATAATAAAATAGATTAATAAATAATAAAGAGTCTTTATACATATAAGTGATTTAGTGTACGCGATTAAATTATTATGTTTTACTCTTGAACAACCATGGTTCAAACCATCTCACAAACAATGTAATATTTTAAATTAAATATAATAAGGGTATTTTTGTCCTAAAAAATTTGAAAGGCATAGATTTCAAATTTTAAAACATGGAAGAGCATTTAAAACCAAATTTCATGTATCGTGAAGCATATAATATCAAATTTTCCTTCGGATACAACTTGCATTATTTTTTTTTTCAAAAAAAAGACCATTGCTTAGCTTTTTTAAAAGGAAAAAAAAAACACAAGTTCATTTTTTCACAAACTTTCTTTGGTTAAACAATGCCAATTTTAGTAAATAAACTACAAATTTGTTGTTTTTCTTTTGTTTTTACATTTTTCAGCAAATAATACTTTTATCATTTTTGAAAAGAAAGTAGAATTGCGTCCAATATAATCTATTATATATATATAAGCAAAATATGGGGATTCCACGTGGCATCTCCAAAATCCAGTATTTGGCTTGAATGTTGTTGTGGTTATAAAATTAATCCTACAATTTAATATATTTAAAAACTAAGT
>JAYMSW010003897.1:0-11624 GCA_036897725.1 Erodium texanum
AAATTATTATTCTCTAATCTTTTCTTTATTTCTTATGTTTAATTTTGTGTAATAATTGCTAATTCAAAACTTGCAAACCTAGTCAATTTGCAATGTTTGAATGTGACCATTAGTCGTGCATTTTGAATTCTCTTTAAATTGGCCATTAATCCCTTATTAAAAGGGAGTCAATTTATTGCGTAGGTTACTCTTTTGTTCTTCTATAAATTCAGTGGGAAAGGACCACATGAGATATTGTGATCTGCATAAGTTTGTGTAGTTTATCTCTTTGTTTTTCTCACCTTCCAAAACTTCAGAAACTAGAATCAATTAAAGTCAAGCTTCTTTCAGGGAAAAGCTTGGGGAATGATGGTGGGTCTTAGAGACATTCAGTTTTGGCAGAGGGAAGTGGAAAATCTCAGATACAGAAGAGACGACTATGGGGTTCAGAGGTACTTTGCAACGCAATCACAGTTGAACTTAGCACTTATATCTAAAAATGCGTTCTAGCGCAAATGAGCAAAAAAACACTTGCTATCGAGGGGAGAAAAGAATATTTCAAAATACTAGCATGCCATGGTCAAGTCCAGGAAAAGGGCCAATCAAATACATGCTTTAAAAGATGATCTTGGTAACATGGTAGATTGGGATAATGGGCTTTAGAAAGTGATGAAATCTTATTTTATAAATCTATTCCATGAAGGAGGGGCGAACTTTGCAGACACAATTGTTGGCATCTCTGCTACGGTCTCAGAAGTACAAAATGAGGTTCTTATCTAGCCAATTAATAAGGATGAGGTTAAGGCAATACTATTTGGAATGCACCTAGATAAGTCACTAGGACTAGATGGGCTGAACCAAGATTTTTTCCAGACTCATTGGGCGACCATACGGATGGACTGGTGGAGGAGGTTTGGGCCATTTGTGACGGAATAAGTGCTAGATATGCTGAATAGTATTAATATTGTGCTAATTCCAAAAAAAAAACCCAACTCTGGAGAATATGGGAGATCTCTGACCCATAGCTCTATGTAGTGTGGCATATAAGGTGATCTTGAAGACAATGGCGAACTGGTGGAAACCCATCCTGAATCACCTGATATCCCCGATTCAAAGTGCCCTCGTCCCAAGTAGACTTATTATAGATAATGTGCTGGTCTCATTGGAAATACTACATTACTTGAAAAGGGAGATCTAAGGGAAGGAGGGGTATATGGCGGTTAAACTAAAATGAGCAAGGCCTACGATAGGGTTGAATGGGAGTGCCTTAGAGAAGTTGACACGAGAAATACCTACGTATAAACAGATAGATAATTCCTCACGATACGGAAGTGTACCGGTCAATATAATAGAGAGCTTTCTAGTTAAAGACCTCAAAATATCGAACTCGTCGGAGCACTAGACAATAAGCTCCCAAGAAGTGAGAGGAGACCAGGGCTTTGCCCCTATGTCGTTTGAAGAAGGAGCCGACGAGTCATAGGCAATGGCTTAGTTAAGAGAGACCACCATAGCCATAGTGAAAGCGAGTCTTCATGGGGCAATTGTCACTGCTTATGGACCCGAACCTTAGTGATCTATCCATGACCAGGATGAAACTAAGTGGAGATCTGAACCGACTGATGTTAAAGAATCAGCGGATGAGTTGTGGTTAGGTTTATCCAAATTGATTGTCAAATTTTTTTGTTGCGAGGTTGACTATGTTTTGAAAAATTAAATATAACAAGTAATATGAAAATTACGTAAGAACAAGTACAATTGAAAATACTTGTAAAACCAGTGATAAAAAGAAATTTAGGGTATAGGTTTGTAGAGACACATTCATGGCATTGAAATCAATAAAAAAAACCTTGCAATGTTGACTATTCTAGGGGCAATGAACCACCTCTCTAGCGAACAGATTAGGACCCTAATAGAATCTAAGCACCTAGTTATTTCCAATCTAGATGTAGGAAGACCTAAAGCACTAAGTTCTGTAATGATTTCTAACTTTCAACCTAAAGTCTATGGCTATTGCATCCGTATTAATCCTAATATTGTTAGCTATGATTTAAATCTGAATTACAGTTAATTCATTGACTAATTACTTCCCTCATCTTGTGAGTATTAGGCACTAATTAATTCCTATTCCCAAGCTTACATAGATGGTAAAGTATTAAACATGAAATAAACACAAAACCTAACTTAATTCAACACATACAAGGTTATAGATCATTCAATGCATAGAACACAAGTCCCTACTCCTCCATAACCCTAGATTATGGAAGTTTAGCTAAGCAAACTCGCGGTGAAAAGAAAAACAGATGAAATAGATGAAGAAGACATATTATTAATGAAAGTATGAATACAAATACCAATTGGCGATCAACTTATGTCTCTCTTTGGTCTCCTAGCTCCAGACCTGTTCTCAAACTTACTAAATTCGAACTCAACTAATTTCTGCCCTAAAACTCTATTTATAAGCTCTCAAATTTGTGAGGGCAGAATAGGAAAATTTGCTAAACTTAAGCCTACTGTGACTCGTAACAACCTAGCTCATGGGGGTCAAGGACTTTGTAACAGCCATGCTGACGCTCGTCATCTTGGTTGCTAGACGATTCCCAAGGGACAATCACATCTGGCATTTGTATACCCAAATTCTAACTCCGGTTAGGTGCTCTGTGATAGCCTCCGTGACCAACGTCACCTGCGTTATGACAGCCTTTGTGACCGATGTCACCTACTCTGTCATCGTGTCCTTGCTCTCGGTGCTATCTGAAATTGGCTTGACAACCATGTATACAACCATCAGGTAGGCTGTAACCTTCATCTTGACGGCTGCCAACTCCATTATATTGATTCTCTGAAATTCCTGGTCTTTGGAATATGTTTGATAGCCCACATGACCGCTGTTAGGTTAACTCTTAAGTCTCCTTTTTCTTACAAAAACGCCTTTTTTGGATCTATTTTACCAATGAAGCAACGTAATATCAAATAGCATAAACTAGAGATATTTGATCAACAATATAGGTAAATTGGGGACGAAATAAGCCTAAGTATGGGCTATGAATGTCAATTTAGGCACTAAGATGTGCCCGCATCAACACCTCACACTTCAAATTTTCTCATCCCGAAAAAAAATACACTAAAGTCTACACTAACTACTTTCCGGTTAAACCCCGAGGTTCACCTCGATAGGAGGAGTCCAGGTCTACTCTAATTAGGAATTCAAAAGAAATGCATATGCGATACATGATTCTAACCATGATGCAGTCCTAAGACACGACACATAGACTCAACAAGACACACACAGTCCTAATGTGATGCATGCAAAGAGTTACGAAAAAGAGGGTATTTCATTAAAGTAGACATGCACATTGATGTAAAAGACTTTCTCAGAGTGGGGCATGCATAACAGTTCTCAAAATTCATAGGAAATTGCACAAATTAGAGAATGCACAAAGTATGAAGTTAATTGAATTGCATTGACACTAGTGACTTACTTTCCTTTTCCACACCACTAGCTGAAGTCTCTTCTTTCCTTATGTACAGAGCTTGAGAATCTCATATGTTAAGCATATCCATTCCACTTTCTATTAAGCAGAAGGAATCATGGAAATTAGAAATCAGAAAGGACTTTAACAGGCTTCTTATGTCAAGCTAGGCTAAAAGGTATGGATGAAATAGAAAAGAAGCTAAATAAATAAACTTGGCACAAGTGCTTCAACTCACATTCCCCATCAATGAATCATGCATCCCAAATCCCCATTTTAGGACCACTCATTCCCTAATCATTTTCCTGACACCCCCTTTCTTGTAACTAGTATTGTACTGTTGAAAGAATAATTTTTTTTGAACAATTGTAGAGATTTTTCCTGCCACTTCTTAACACTCTGTATAACACTGTTTACCCCACACTTTGTCCTATTTATAGGATCAATTTTCATAAATCGTTATGGGTAAAGGTAAAATAAATCACAATACAAATTGTATTTTCCAGCACAAACCACTTCTGTTTTTCTCAACCTCCCTCTCATAAGAACCAGTAATACCCCACTCAAAAAGAAAATAAGCCAAAATGTGAGGGATCAAATAATAACGAGGATATAAAAGAAACGAAGGGCGCCTATGTTTGTAGTGTTCAGGTTAGAAATGACAGGCTACATGCTCAAATTGGGTGACTAAGGTTAAAATAATCAAGGCAAGATAAATTTTGCAGAAACGGTCCAAGAATAGACTAAAATCATTTTCCTAAGTGCCATGTTCCTTATTTTATTTCCCCTCACGGCAACAACGATGTAGTTCTAGTTTCATGCAACCACACATAGGAATCAAAGAAATTATATCTAAAATCGTGATATCTAGAATGCTAGTCTAAGTGCACAATGCAATTCAAGAAGTGACATACTTAGCAATTTGTACTAATTTAGTATAGTAACCTAAAACTTGTGAGAAAAGCATCATGCAAACTACTTCACAAAACACCCAAAAATATTTTTATAACTTTTTATAATTTTTTTGGTTTTTCAAAACAAGTTAAAACATAGAATGATACAGGAGACACACCATGAAAATTAAAATGCCAAGCATAAACACCCTATAGTTAAAACCAAGCAATGTCCCCAGTGCAACTCTAACATAAAAGGAAAGAAATACACCTAAGACAAATACAACAGTAAACACCCCACACTTGTGTAAAGCAACAATCAAATTCTAGATGCATTCTATCAGCACATCAAGTCTATAGGTAGCAGAGAGGAAATGACATAGTGATAAGCAAGAATAAAAGAGGGAGGAAAGAGATATTTCCCCTCAAAGATACGCTATATACCCTGCCACATATGCTAGGAGTCCTTTTTTTTTAATCAGACAATGACAGTCTAGCTGAAGGCTGTCAGGATGGCTGTAACACCAACTTGACGCCCGTTAACATCATGATATTGAGAATTCCAGAGAACAACTTTTGTCCTGTTTCTCTGATAGCCTTGTGACAGCCGTCAAGAAGGCCGTTATAGCCATCCAGACACTGGTCAGGTGCCCTGTATGGCTCTTCTAGAGAATAGCATTTCTCAACTTTTCTTGACCGCGTCCCTTCTGTTAGGTATACTGTGACAGCCAGCCTGACAGCTGTTTAGGGTATGGCCCTGTTAAGCATCATTTTTACTCTTCAGCTCCATCCTGTAGTTTTTGACCAAGAACCTATCCACCTACATAGTTGAACACGACTAACACAAAAGCAACACATTTATTATAACTCAAAGAAAACATAATATATAATAAAAAACCTTGGGTAGCCTCCCAAGAAGCGCTTTTGTTTGACGTCGTTGGCTCGATTGGAGGATCTAATTAGACTCAACTGATAGGGATCACCGTACTCCTTGCCCAGATATCATCTGCCAAGTGCTTGGCTTTCTTCCAATGGCTGACAATTAGCCCGAGGTCCCTCTCTAAACAATCTTGTATTCATATCATGAGGGACCCAAATCTCTAATTGTAGCCAACGAGCCTTTAAGCATCATACTATTTTCACCCAAAACCTTGAGTAGTTTACCCTCCTATTCAGTAGATAAATTAGAAGGGAAAACAAAAGGTTGTGAGTTAGATTCTTGCAAGTAAATATATTTTAAATTATTTGGTAGACTTTAATTCAAGTTTTTGAGTTAACTCAGCTAAGGTATTTCACTTGCACACACAACTATCAAAAACGACATCACCTTCTACCCTCTTACTTGGGACAGGCTCTACACTACCTGGTGGAATAACATAATCTAAAGAACTTATAGTTTTGGGTTCTGGGAAAATATCTCCTATATGTTTATTACTCTTCTTAGCATGATAGATTTCTTGCTCATCCCCATATCTGATTATGATTTATCCCCTCTTCATATCAATTAATGCCCCTACAGAAGCCAAGAGAGTTCGTCTTAAAATTAAGGGTATATTATCATCCTGTTCAATGTATAGTACTACGAAATTAGTTGGGAGATGAATTTATCTACCTTGACTAGCTAGCAGATCCTCTATGATGCCTTTAGGGTACCTAATTGACCTATCAGCTATAACCAGAGAGATATCTGTAGGTGTTGAATCTTCTCCTAGTCCTAGCTTTTGAATGACAGAAAGGGGCATTAGGTTGATACTTGGTCCTAGGTCACATAGGGAGTTTGCCTAGTGAAAGTATCCTATGTTGTATAGCGAGTGAAGCTACCTGGATCCTTGAGTTTTGGGGTAATTTATTTTGTAAGATAGTAGAGCAGTTTTCAGTCAAATTAACAATTTCCCCCGTAACAACTTTCACTTACGAGATAATAGGTGTTTGAAAACCTTAGCTATACTAGGCATCTGTGTTAGAGCATAAAGAAAGGTAATATTAATCTTAAGCTTCCTAAACATGTTCTTTTTTTTTGAAAATTGAGCATCATGTTTAGTGGACTCAGTAACAGAAGAATAAGGGGTGGAGTCTGCATTTGTAATTCAATCACAAACTCCCTTACCTCCTTATTCTTGGTGTGGTTTTCCCTAACTAGATCTTGTATGTATATCTCTTCTTCTTGATCCCTTTGTGTAAGGATTCCCTCTTCTTGTGGCACCTCATTACCCCTGGCCTAGTCTGTCATTCCATTCCCTAAGATTCGTCACCGTATCACTCGGCAAAGATCTTGAGGCTATGGAGTTCAAGACTGTGGCCAATTGTTCTATATGTTTTTCCATGTCCTTCAACATGGCATCCATTTTCTTGCTCTTCTCCTCTTGTCTTTTTATCATCTATATCATCAGGTCAAGAGTTGAAGGACCCTCTTGAGAAGACTAATTCTGAGGTTGCTTCTATTGATAACCCTGATGCTGATTCTTATTCGGATTGGGTTCCCATCTGACATTGGGATGATCTTTCTGACCTGGATTTTATGTGTTGAATTAGGATCATATTTTCTTCCCTGATTATTGTTGCTTACTTAGTTAACCTCTCAGTGTTTGGATTTTGCATTTCATTTATGCAGTCCAAGGGATCTAGCCCCTAAGGATTCTTCAATTCTTGGATCTAAGTAGACATTGTTTTCATCATCTCCATCACTTGAGTTATTTGAGCTGATGATTCTATTGAGTTCATTGTAGTGCTCTCCTCTCCTTTCTCTTAATTACAATAATTGTTGGACATAATTCTTGCCAAGATGTGTGGACATTCTTGAGGCGTGTTGTTTTCGAACAATATATTGGATGAGGCGTTCAACTCTAGCTGACTAGTGTGGTTCAAACCCATGTAGAAGGTTTGCATTAGCAACCACAACTCTAGTCCATGATGGGGGCACTTCCTCACAGGCCCTACAATCACTCCCTAACTTCAGCCAATGACTCGAAAGATCCTTGACTGAAGTTCTGATCTTGGATCTTAGTTACTTTGTCTTCTTAGGTTGAGTAATCTTTCCAATAGCCTCTATACCAGTTCATCCCATGTCCTTATTGAGTTCTCAAGAAGACTCAAGCTCCATTCTTTGGCATCACCCTTCAAGGTCAACCTAAAAAGCCTCATCTTAGGTGCATCATCTGATACCATTATTATATCTAAATATATCACATATCTACAAAAATTTGGCCAGACGAAGCGATGGATCTTCAGTGGCAAGTCCATTGAAAGATTTGCTCCTCAATAGATTGATGGTTGAGGTCCTGATCTGAAACTAAACTATAACCGTAGGTTTTTTTATTCCCAAGCTGAGTCTGTTAGTACAAGGTGTACCATACTTGCTCAGCAACATCTACGGTTCTTCCTCAACCTCAACCATTCCATTATTATTTGCCATATGTTCTCACTTTGCGGCTTTCTTGCTCTATTTAGCTGCTTTCTTTAATGCCCTGTATCTGCGCTTCCCCGCTTCCATTAAATCTATATCACTAAGCTAATCATTTGGAGAAGACATAGATTTCGTAGGCATATATCAAGCAAATATAGAAAAAAAAACAGAAATTTAAATGTTGAAAAATAAAATGAAACAATCTTAACACAACTAGAATAACTAAATATTGACTACATTGCTCACTGACAACGATGCCTAAAACTTGACATGAGAAATACCTACCTATAAATAGATAGATAATTCCTCACGATACGGTAGTATATCGATCAATGTAATAGAGGGCTTTCTAGTTAAAGGCCTCGAAATATTGAACTCGACGCTGTTTTTTTATGAGGTTGATTGTATTTTGAAAAAGTCAATGTAACAAGTAATATCAAAATTATGTAAGAACAAGTTCGATTGAAAGTAGTTGGGAAACTAGAGATTAAAAGCAACCTAGGGTATGATTTCATAGAGACACATTCATGCCATTGAATCAATAAAAAACCTAGCATTGTTGACTATTCTGGGGGCAACAAACCACCTCTCTTACTAGTCCTAACTCTCTTGTGAATACATTAGGAACCTAATATAATCTAACCCCCTAGTTGTTGCAAATGTAGATGTGAGAAGACCAAAAGAACTAAGTTGTGTGGTGATTTCTAACTGTCAACCTAAAGTCTGTGGTTATTGTATTCGTATTAATCCTATTATTTCGAGCTATGATTTAATCCAAAGTACAGTTAATTCATTGACTAGTTACTACCCTCATGTTGTGAGCATTATGCACTAACTCATTTCTATTAACAAGCTTACAAAGGAAGTAAAACATTAAGTGTTAATTAACCAAAAACCCTAACCTAATTCAACATATAAAAGGTTATAGATCGTTCAATGCATAGAACAAAAGTCCCTACTCCTCCCATAACCCTAGATTATGGAAGTTGAGCTACGCATACTCGTGGTGGAACGAAAAATAGATGAAATAGATAAAGAAGACATATTATTGATGAAAGTATAAATACAAATACCAATTGTCCATCGAACTATATCTCTCTTTGCTCTCGTAGCTCTAGACATGTTCTCAATCTTACAAAATTCGAACTCCCTTAATTTCTGCCCTAAAACTCTATTTATAAGTTCTGAAATTCGTAAGGGCAGAGTAGGAAAATTGCGTAAACTTAAGCCTACTTTGACTACTAACATCCTAGCTGACAGGGGTCAGGGATGCTATAACAACCATCCCAATGCCCGTCATCCTTGCTGTTAGACGACTCTCGAGAGACAGTCACCTCTGGCCATTGTATAGCCCAAGTTTGACTCCGGTTAGGTGCTTTGTGACAGCCTTCGTGACCGACATCACCTGCACTATGACAGCCTTCGTGACTGATGTCACTTGCGTTGTCAGCGTGTCCTTTCTCTCGATGCTCTCTGAAATTTGCTTGACAACCATGTATATAACTGTCAGGTAGGCTGTAACCTTCATCTTCACGGCTGTGAGCTCCACTGTATTGATTTTACAAAATTTATGGTTTCTGGAATATGCTTTACAGTCCCCTGACCGTCGTTAGGTTGGCTGTTAGGTCTCATTTTTCTTCCAAAAATGCCTTTTTTCAATCCATTTCACTAATGAAGCAACATAATACCAAAGAGTATAAAATGGAGATATTTAATTAACAATATAGGTAAATTTGGGATGGAATAAGCCAAAATATGGGTTAGAAATGTCGATTGAGACACTAAGATGCGCCTGCATTAGCAATCAAGGCTACGATGGGTTTTGTAGATGAACAGATTCTCCTTATTCTCAACTGCATTTCGTCAGTTATTTACTTGATTACTCATGGGCTAGAAGTGATTGGCCCAATAATACCATCTAGAGGGCTCCAACAGGGAGACCCATTATCTCCATATGTTTTCTTGCTATGTGCATGATTTTTGGGACTTAGTCAAACGTACACGGATAGAAATTGGTTACGAGGATGTCAGGCGACAGGGAGACCTCATATTTGCAGATGATAGTTATCTATTTTGTCAAGCCCGGCGAGAAGAAGAGCAAAAAGTGAAGGGTCTCCTTTGGAAATTTTAGGATAATTCGGGGTAGAAGGTTAATTTTGCTAAATCATCCGTCTTTTAGTTCTAACTCCAACTTGTCTATGGAGGAGGATATTTGTGAGGTCTTGGGCATTCCAAAGGCAAACCCGGACTCCATGTATCTTGGACTCCCGACCACGATCGGTAGATGCTGGAAAAGAGACCCTAGATTTTAGTAAGGATAGAGCAACACGTAGAAGCCCAAGTTGGGACACTAAGTTTTTATCCAGAAAGAGGAAGGAATTTCTTATCAAATCAATGCTTCAGGTAATACCGTCATATGCAATGGGGGTCTTTCTACTACCCAGGTACGTGTTTCGTGAGATCAAAGGGATGCTAGCAAAATTTTGGTGGAAAGGGCAAGGGGAAATGGTAAAGGAATATACTGGATTTCATGGAATCAATTATGCTCTCATAAATGGAGTAGAGGTCTAGCTTTAAAAAAGTTTCGAGACCAAGACTTGGCAATGCTTGGTAAGCAGGGCTGGCGTTTCCTCACCAATCTTGATCTCCTAGTATCTCGGGTCTTAAATGTGAGATATTTCTCTCGAAGGAATTTTCTCACTAACGAGGTAGGGACCAAGCCAGTTTTGCATGATGAAGCATTTTGGCCTCTCGAAAAATAGTTTAGGCAGGGGCGAGGCAAAATATTGGCAATGGGGTGGAAACTTCTATCTATCCAGACCCATGGATATAAGAAGGATCCATTTATTCGATCCACATATCTAGGCTTGGAGAATGCTATAGTGTTTTCCTTGATGCAAGTGGGTGATCTAAGTGGGATAAGGTGGTCATACGTGAATTTTTTATCCCAACGAACAAGAAGCTATCTTATTCATCCCGCTTAGTATCTCACAGAGGTTGGATAGTTGGTATTGACGTGGAGAAACTCTAGGCATTATACGGTGAAAAGTGCATATCAGACAATATTGATAGAGTCTAGAGCATGAGGAGAGGACTAGGTAGAGGAGGATCTGGTGCCTTAACTTTTCTTTTGTGAGTTTGTTCCTTCTTATGGCAAGTAGAAGCGAATTTCCTACCTACATGACATCAACTCTGACACGGCTAGAACCTACCTAAATAAATAGGAAATTTTGCATCAAAGCACGTACGATAGTGTACCGGTCAAAGTAATAAGGGAATTTGTAATCAAAGACCCCGAGTTATCGAATCCATGGGAGTAATACGAAATCGTTGATTAGCTCAAGTCATTTAGTCGTTTTAAGGGAGTTGAAAGTAGTTTGTTTGTTTATAAACTTATTAAACTAAAGGCAGGATAAATAATTGCAATTAAAGTATAGGAAACCCAAGGTATAACAAAAAGTGTTGATGAAACGAGAGGGTAAAAGTATCTAGGGTCTTGGGTTCAGGAGACACGTTGTTGATGAAACGAGAGGGTAAAATTATCTAAAGTATCTAGCAATAATTCTTTAGTAATGACACGTTGTTGGTTGAAATCTAGGTGCAGCGGCTTACCCTCAATCTAGTACTCACCCCCTCCTGGGCGTATTAGTCGCTCGCAGTGATTATCCACCCTACTATGAAGTGATATAAATAATACCACGACATAAAGGTCTGTGTAAACTCTAATGAAAACCCTAAAGAAGGCCAGTGCTACTGCCAAATTCCATCCTACCAATCTCCGGTTGAGTTTCTCAGGCTAGTGATGTAAACTAGGTCATTCCTAATCTGGTCCAAGTGATAAACGCCCAGCCAAGGCACCATTAACCCCTTTCCTATCAG
>JAYMSW010003898.1:0-11624 GCA_036897725.1 Erodium texanum
GTAATCGTTAAGTTTTTATTAATAATATAGTTTTTATTATCTGAATGCATTAAATTAAACTATTGTAGTAAAAAAAAACACATTAAAAAATCCAACGAAGAGGCTCCACTGTGGGGGTTCCAGCCTCTTCCCATACAACTCGTTCTCAGCCTCTTCCCAAATAAAATAAAAAAACAGTGGAGTCGACCCAATGAGTCGACACCACTGTAGATGCTCTTATTGACGACCATGTGTCGCCCACGCGTCACATGCTCTGCTGTCCCCACACGCTTCAGAACCGATGCTCACACTTATCTTCCCTGGATTCAAATGGAAAAATAGATCTGAGGAGTACCAACCTCCGGCTCAACGACGATGGACCATCGAAAA
This sequence comes from Erodium texanum, assembly GCA_036897725.1. Taxonomy (NCBI): domain Eukaryota; kingdom Viridiplantae; phylum Streptophyta; class Magnoliopsida; order Geraniales; family Geraniaceae; genus Erodium; species Erodium texanum. The sequence continues at coordinate 370 of JAYMSW010003898.1, forward strand.
AGAGAAGAAAAAAATTAAACACGCCCATCGTCTCGCCGCCACCTAAGCTGGAGAAAGATGCTAAAAGAGAGGGATTCTTATCTTCTCTACATATATTTAATTAAGTATGAGATTATATACTGCTGTGTTACAAGCATATAATCATCCAAAAACGTCATAAAAACATTGTTTAAATTATTGAATTGAAAGTATGATTTGAATGCATATGCCATGGATGTAATTGTTTTAGGTCGGCATCATTAAGATACATGATCCGGGTATGATAAGGAAGGTTGGAAAATTATTAATAATGTCTTGGATGATCGATCAGTCTCAAATCACAATCTCATAATCGAATTGGCAGTGTTTTAGAATGGTTAAAATCGAATTAATGGAATCAAGACGATACTATATATTTGGCCTTAAGCGGGATCGCTTAGCATCTTGAGTTAGGTGATCAATCAAATACTTAACTATTAATGATCTGAATTTGGATTTCCAAGTGGTAGATGACAAGTCTAATTCAGTCTTTGTTCACACACAAGTTAACATCACTAACCGTATCGCTTCTCTTCATTGATATTGCATTTGTACCATAAAATTGTATTTATTTTTTCATTCAGTCGTACAATATGCAATTTGTTTCAATAATACCCTCTAACCATCTCGGCTCAGTCATTTTTCCACTAACAAATTCCTTGAGTTACGGATTTCATTGCACGAGATACACATAATGTTCGTACATTAAATGTATGAATACTTAGAATTAATTACTCGTCATTTTTTATGACCGACATAAAAATGTCTCTTTCAAAACCCGAGTAAATTATGTCCGATTCTTGCATTTAGTTTTTTTCTCTTTCAAATTCATGTTGAGAATATAAACACACATCAAACGTATATAAGAGAAAATAGTTAAAAACGCATTAAATTAAGAAAGTTGATTTTTTAATTGTGTAAATGCAATCCTATGCAAGTGACCTAATTGTTTTACGATTCATCCCATGCCTAATTAATCTAGTTATAATTGGAACTACAAGGACATGAAAGTCCTATTCCTTCGACTTGCGTGATTTGAGGGGAACTTATGGCCGAGACAACAAATTGATAGCTTAATAAAGATTCAAGGTTACAATTTCCAAACCATGGCCCACAAAAATGGTGAATATGATGATTGATTAGTAATATATAATTATGTCCAAGCCATGTTAAAGTTGTTATATTAGCAGTGATTTGTGTTCTTTTTTGTATGCAATTTGAAAGAGATTAAAGAAAAGCATGTCGTTAGAATCCGTGACACCAAGAAAGGTATAATATATACATTATTATTCTCAAGTCTCCTTTTCTGTGTCTCATGTTTCTCCTATTCATAAAAAGCCAGAATTTCTGTAAATCATGACTAATATGAACGTTAAGATCCATCGTTTACGTTAATTAAGCTTAAACTATACTGTTCCCATGAATCCAATTTCTTTTCTTTGCTTGCAAACATTGGTAAGTATCTATATCGATAACTCTTTAACTTTTTACTTATTAGATATAAAATCGAGATTTACATATAATCGTAACACTGATTAAATAAGTATATTTGAATTAAGTAAGCAAAGTGCATGAGTGGGGATGCATGAAACACCGAAACCTGCCCCCACAAAGTCCTTTGTTATTTCTCTTCTATATATATTTGGGTTTAGGTCAGATCAATTTGAATGGCATTGAATAAAAGAATGTGGAAAGTGATACACAACCTGTCAAAAAGTTCTGGTGCCCCCAACTGCACCATCTCCAACCAGTTTTATAGTTTAATCATGTCAAGAACAATGTTGCTTCTAGATTTGTAGATGACAAGGTCCTTTCCTAATCATATAATCAATGCCACCTTCAACACATATCAATAGTATATATATATTGGTGGTTCAGAGTCGAATTATATACTAAACTTGAGTCATCATTTATGTGTAAAGTCATGTACATATGAAAATGTTAGAGAATGATAGTCAAAACGAAGCTAGATCGATCACATGCAAATTTAAGTAAGTCCTGGACCTTGGTGTTCCTATTGTTGTTATACCCTTATAGAAACGTGACTATAACTTGATTTTGGACTTGCATTTAGTGTAAATATTCCTAGACAGAATGAAAAAACTAATGTCACATGTGCTAAAAGCCGTGGCATGCAACTTGAAGATCTTAAGGAACCCGACTTTCCCAGGTAAAGTTGCCGAGGATGTCATGTTTAAGCTTCCGGCTTCCAAGTCACCGATGAAAGAGGGGCTCGAGACCAATCTACTGACCATCAGATCCGCGGAAGTAGTGACATTGATCTCACTACGTGCGGGCACAAACCGCTGCTCTATGGGGACCTCGGCTATGGTCACTCCATGATAGTCCACATGGCTCGTTGTGTTGTCGAACTTGAAGCTCCCGCAGTTCCGGTTTTCGATTGTGATGAGGAACCCTATAGTGACATTTATAGGAATGGTGGAGAAGCTGAAGGTTATGTTCTCTAGACCAATCAGGTGAGCTGTGATGATGGGTTGCTTGGGCTTGAAGACTGTGAAGAACAATGTTACAGCAACGGCTAATGTGAGTATCAATGTAATTGCCGTCACAGCTAAACAGATTTTGACCCTCTTTCGGATTGCCATGAGAATAATAAGGATGTCCGGTTCAGGTTCGGTGTATTTAAGGAAGTTTTGCTGATTCCTTAGTATGAGGTTTATGTGTAGGAATGAATGTTGTTTTGGCTTATCACAATATTCACTTGTTTGGCAATAATAGTATTGAGTTTTGTTTTCAATTAGCTATGGAATAACAGCATTTTATAGGTCAAGCATATGAAGCTTTGACCGTTGTTTCAACCAGAGCTAATAGTAAACTGGGCTGAGCAAGTAACAGGTAAGGCCCGGCCCGGCCCAATCCAAAGCACACCATAATTAACAGATTATTTGTAGTATGTAATGATAACTCAAATGGTAACGCATGGATACATCGGATCCAGAATCAAGATCATATAAAAGAAAACAAATACATTGCCAAATATGACAGCTCAGGCAACAAGAAACGCATCATTTATTCTCTTATAACTATTACACTTCTTTATATGTTATAAAATCAAACAAAAATGGTTTGTATGTAACGTCCGGTCCACTTGTGCGTTTTTTGGGTACATTTTTAGACTTTTAGCCTATTTTGAATGATAATTAAGGATATTTAAAAAATGATTATTAAGGAAAAATTCTAAAATAATATCATCATTATTTATCTTGTTTTAGTTTGCTATTTATATTATTCTTTTATTTTATTTTGGTATATCATTTTTGTTTTACTTACATTTATATTTTTATATAATGCCATTGTTTTATCATAATTTTGTGGCGTAAACTATCAAGATAAAATAAAATAAATATATGTAAGAAATAAAAATGTTAGTTGCACTTCTAACATCTTAGATTACAGGTGAAAAATAAGTTAGAGCACAATCTTTGTAAGATGAATAATAAGAATACTTTTCATAATATTTTCGATATTTTATGAAGTTAATTAGTTAATTAATTTCAACATAGCAGAATGGAGCCGGCCAGCGAACGAGACATTTTAGAAAAACAATCTGGCTCCTAGCTTTCCTCTTTCATTCATCCACTCTTGTCTGCGCGTTTTCGTATCTGGGATTTGATCAACATGAACGATTTGCTCACGGTGAGTTACTTCTCGGCTCTCGATTCCAGCTTTGCTTTCGTCTCTGAAATTTTTGAATTTGAGAGTCTTTTCTTGATTGGTTGGTCAATTTGATCAGAAGTTGTGTGATGTGCTTGTTCTGTGGATTGCTTGTGAATTTGAACTGTTTTAGAAGGTACCCATCTGGGATTCAGGTCGATTTGTAAGTTAAGTACTCAGATTTCATCTGTACTGCTCAAGTCTTGTTGACCCTTCCCGTGTTTGGTTGCTGAGAAAGTTTACTGGAGAAGTTGACTGGACTTTGATTTGTTTTGGATCCTAGAAATTGTTGAAATTTTACCTCGGTTGAGCCAGAATATGATGTTTAACTGAAATGAATGGAGATAGGAGTAATCAATTTTTTGTTTTTGTATAATTTAAGGAAATTCTCGGCTACTCAAATGTGACTTTGTGATAAAAATTGAATCTTTTTGCCTTTCATTTGGTGATTTTATCTCCATTCTCACTCCTCTTTCAATTTTGTTAAGTTTCCCGTCAAGATTTCCTGGTACTCAAGTGATTGATCTGATCCCTTGCTTTTGGGTCTATACTGTATTTAATCGTTCCTTCATTTTAATATAACTCAACTATTTTTCCCTATAACTATAAGATCTTGTGTGAATGTGTTTTATAGGATTCATTTGTTGGTGATGCCAAAGGTCAACCTTCCCGAGAAAATGATATTGAGATGGGATCACGAGTTACAAGGAGTAACTCAGACATGGGGATGGAAGCTTTCAACAAGCAGGTACATTACGGTTCATTCAAGTTGTAAAATCCAAATTACTAAACATTTAATTTTCCTCCTCCATGGATGATATAAGAGTGAATTGCAGAACTTTTCTCAGAGCGTTTTTGTTGTTGTTCATAGATTCAAGACATTGAGAAACAAATAGAGAAGGTCTCAGTGCTTCTAAAGAAACTTAAGGTATTCATAATGCTTCTCATGGCCTATCTCTGGATTGTAGTTTGGATTGGTACATAGATAATGTTTATGTTCATAATGTAGTGGATTATATTTGTTTACTTTGTAGTTTGATATATGCTTCTTAGTTTCACTTCCATTTAGTCAATGCTCATGCTATATGATTCTACATGATATTGACAATACACTCGCTGAACCAAGTTTCAGATTTCACTTTAATCAAGAGACTAACGGAAATATGATGCTGAAAGTACAGAGCTGAACAATATAACCTTAAAATGTTCTAAATATTATCTTTTCAACAGGAAGCTAATGAGGAATCGAAGTCTGTTACAAAAGCATCTGCTATGAAAGGTAGAACATTTTTTTTCCATATTCTTCACTTGAATGGCATCAAAGTTTTAAATTTCATGTCACAATGTTACATCCTTGCTTAAATTCGCTATGATTGAGTAGCAATGACCAATCTGGTTAGTTATTTGATATGGTGGCTTCACAGTTGACCAAACATATCAACATTTTAAATCCTTTTCTTTTGGTAGTGTTACATTTCACTCACTTAGAGTTGTGTGAAATCATGTTCAGCAATCAAGAAGCGGATGGAAAAAGATATTGATGAAGTGGGAAAGATTGCACGTAATGTCAAGGCCAAATTGCAAGCTGTAAACAAAGACGTACGCAATCCATAATTTATTTCTAGATCTTGCATTCATGTTAGATCAAATATCTTGTTCTTGAATATGACCTGACCCACTTGTCTTCTCCAGAACATGGTTAGTCGAGAAAAACCTGGATGTGAGAAAGGAACAGCTGTTGACAGATCAAGGATGAATATGACAAAGTATGTGTTGCAAAATATGATATTTCTTGTCTTCTAATTATTGAATGCTTCTTCGTTCACTTATCTATGAAGTACTTAATTATAATGCAGCGCCTTGATCAAAAAGTTCAAGGATCTAATGACTGAATTTCAGGTATAAATATACATTATGCTGTGTATAAATGTATTTGATCTTCATTCTGTTTTCTGATCAATGTTTTGTGTTTCAGACTCTAAGACAAAAGATACAGGACGAATATCGTGAAGTTGTGGAAAGAAGGGTCATTACAGGTCTAACTATTTAAACCTACAAAATTAAAATAATTAAACACTATGAAGGTCAAAAAGTCTAATTATTTAAAGTTTTACCTTATTGTCTTAATATATTAGCTATGGTTGTGCAGTCACGGGAACAAGACCAGATGAAGAGGTGAGATCCAATCTTGAAACTGAGCTCTAAGTACATGTAGAAATTGTTTTAACTCGGAAAATTTACATGGCTCTTCTAGACAATTGACAACCTCATAGAAACTGGAAACAGTGAGCAAATCTTCCAAAATGCAATTCAAGAAATGGGGCGAGGACAGGTAAAACCCTCCTAAAATATTTCAGATCCTATTAAATCTTCTCTGTTCTGTGATTTTGAAGTTTATAGTATCGAGTTTCTGATTTGGGGACATTGTTACAGGTTCTAAATACGGTGGAAGAAATTCAGGAGAGACATGATGCTGTAAAAGAAATTGAGAAAAAGCTCCTTGACTTGCATCAGGTATATATCAAGGCCTTAACCACTTACTTCCCCAAAACCAGAAAGTTTGACATGTTTTGAATATTTGTTCTTTCAGATTTACCTGGACATGGCAGTCCTAGTTGAGGCTCAAGGAGAGATTTTGGATAACATTGAGAGTCAGGTTTGCTTCGAAATCTTTATACCCTTTTTATGGTTTGGTGTGTAAAGTACAAGGTGGAGCAATGTGTTATAGCTGGTGTCTTTGTGTGTTAACGGCGATCTTGTTCAGGTTTCAAATGCAGTAGATCATGTCCAGTCAGGGACAACTGCCCTTAAAAAGGCAAAATCACTACAAAGGAACTCCAGGAAATGGATGTGCATTGCTATTATTATACTGTTGATAATAGTTGCTATTATAGTCGTTGGTGTCATCAAACCTTGGAAGAGTGGTGGTGCTTGAGTCTGTCTTTTCTTGTCCTTGTAGTGAAACAATTCTGTGTTCTTAGCTGTGTGAGAGTGTGGTTGACGTTAAGGTTTTTACTCTCTTTGGGTTGTGTAGAACTTGGCTTGTGGTGGTCTTGTTGTCGAACATGTTTGTTTGGACTAATGTTTTTTAATAGAAAGTTTGTCTATAAAGACTTCAAGAGTTACTTTTCCGTACACTTTGTCTTTTTTTCTTTTCAAAATGAGTTTTATTCATAGAATCATATTTGTTCATTTATGAGTTAGTTGATATAAGGAAATTGTGATTTACTATCTTATACGATTCACGGTTTATTATGTTGAACTTATGTGTCAGTGTTTATTACCTATACTTTGAATCTGTTACAAATTATGTCAAGATGCATAGAATCCTTAAATGTAAGTTCGAGGAATATGAAATGATAAAATTACTCTTTACTCTTTATAGGAGGTGGTTGAGCACGAGGACATAATTTCGTCATTTCATATTCCCTAAACCATAAATTTAAAGGGTTCTTCTTGACATCTTAAGAACAAGGAAACGAATTCAAAGTATGGGTGGTAATATGGTACACTTAAAAGCTAAGGATTGTAAACTACAAATCACATATTACATGTAGTAAAATGTATTGTCCCTATAAAAAATGAAACGTAGTAGAGGAAATGTAAGGCTGTCCTAGCTACTCGAAATGCAAAACCATTTCGGAAGTGAATGTACTACAATAACCGTTTGCTTAGCGTATGATAACGGGTTTTGTGTTTTACTATTACATTTTAATTTATGTATTCGAATTACATTTTGGTTCCTATGTGCCATCTGATGAATGGTAATGAGGCGTGTTTATTTGACGTTGATTGCATTAGGTAGTGCTCATCCAGTTTAGTTATTTTCTAGGTTAGATCTACCAAATAGGGAGAGAGAGAAAAAAAACATTCATGTGAATGATTGTATCTCCAATTGATAAGAAAAAAAAGTGAAATTGCTGTTTGGTTGGGTTGAATTAGAATTGACAGAGTTGCAACTGTCTTGGAAGTCAACTTGGAGGGGTCTGAGGCCCTCCTTTTCTTTCTTTCTTTCTAATTTTATGATCAATCTCTAATTCTAAAACTCAAGTCTGTGTTGCTATTTTCATATCGACCCTGACCCTGATGTAATTAATATGAGTACTAGTCATGGCATTTGAGTTGAAAAAATGGTGCTCTGACTAACTGGGTTTCATCATCATTGTATTTGTAGGTAGTGAATGCAGTTGACCATGTAAAGATGGGAACAGATGCTCTGACTGTTGCCAAGAGCTTGCAGAAGAGGTCCAGAAAATGCATGATGATTTCTATCATCTTGCTCCTCGTTATTGCTCTCATCATTGTTCTCTCCATCTTGAAACCCTGGAAGAAGTAACAATAGCAGCATACAATCGGAAAGCTCCATACATAACACTTTCTGTAACATGTTTTACACTACACATACATACCATGCATCCATGTCATATAAGGTACAATAGCTTGTTCTGTTTCCTGCAAACTTACTCTGAAATCCAATTGTCATCAGAAAACATCATCCATTTGATAGATAGTCAATTCAGATCATGTACTGCAGTTTATACATTAATGAAATAAATCTGGTGATAGATACAAACATCTATAATTGTAGACATGTGCTAATACTTTCATGTCACTGTCTAGGACAGCTTTGATGGGTTGTTTCTTGATTTCACTCATCCTTATAAGCTGTTCTATGGTCCCCAAGCACCTAGCCTATTTATCTATCCCCAAGTACGGCCACAGAAATATGATAATCTATCACAAGATCATTTTTTGAGATTAGGGTCAAAGGCATTTTTTGTCAAACTTTTTTTTTTTTTGACTAAAAAGAGCTATCTGCAATAAACCTTTTTTTTTTTTTTTTGTATTCATGTTACAGTTCTGCTGTCCTAATTTTCTAGTTTCATTTCATGTTTCTTGAATGAGACTAAAGTATCAACAAGATTCAATCTTCAAGAGTATTTGGTGTATCATATAGATGCTTTCTAATGTATTTTCCATTATGTTCTAGCAAATGCTTTACATGTAGGAATAAGAAACGAATGCACATGAATCATCCTAAAAGTGCATCATGTAGATGTAATGATATGTATTTTCTTAGCTATATGCATGTTCAAACCAAACGTCAACAACATGTCTGTCTATATTTTTTTTTTGTGACGGTTGAAACCAAAAGTCAACAACACGAACTTAAACTTTATATTATGTTCAAAATCTAAGAAATACATGACCAACCAATCAAGCAAAACATATACATTATGAAGTACTAAGACTAACAAGAACAAGATTTATAGCTTAACCTCGATAGTCTTTCTTGATCAGCAAAAATATAAAATATTACAGTCCCAGGATTTGAACCAAAGACCTTAGATATGGAAGCCAAGTTCTTAGCTGCTCAATAGTTGAGATACCTCAGTATTGACACCAAATTCGGCACTTACTACAACCCTTTTGCCAGCCAAATGACTCATCTTTTCCCTACCAGGCTGGTGCATAAGGGACATGATTTATATATATGTGTGTGTATAATACAAGAGATACAGTCATAAAATCACATTTTTGCTCAAAGACCATCAGTAAAAAATATGAGCCCAATTCAACATGAATTTCAGACACAATATCGAGGCCGGTTCATCTGTGTATGCATGACTGTTGTTGTGGGAATGTTAAATACTAATAATTATGAGCCTGACAAAAGTGAAGATTGTAGCAAATTGCAGAACTATCAACAACTACCATACTAATAAAAGAGTAGCAACTAGCAAAGCAGAAAATAGAAAGGAGGGGTCTTATCATCTTCATCGTGGCTGCAAGCTATTCTATGCTTGTGGAAGAAAGAACTCATACATTTGTTGCCAAAAAGAGCTCCAATGAATATTTGTAGCTTTTCACATACTGACAAATAAAAATAGGCAGCAACTAAACATTGCAGTTGCAGAGCAGCAGCAAGCTAAGTTTTCAACAATTGAATTCAAAATATGCTCTTTTACAAAAGAACTCATGCATTTGATGCCAAAAAGAGCTCCGTTGAATATTTGTAAGTTTTCACATACTAACAAATAAAAATTGACAGCAACTAAGTAAAGTAATCAGCAAAACAGGAACAAACCATTGCAGAACAAAGCAGCAAGCTAAACCTTCAACAATTAAATTAAAAAAATTGCTCTCTTTTTTGTTTTTGAAAATCTAAACTATTCTGCAACAGCAAAATTCGTTGAAAACAAACCCTGGAAGGGCAGAATCTTTGAAAAATTGATTAACAAATCAGCATTTTTCAGTCCAGTCAATTCAATCACTGAACGAAGATCGAAACAACCATAAAGAACGAAACTTTGTTATCGGATCCATAGAAACGCTTAAGCGAAGATCGGAAACAGAAAATTTTGCCAACCCTTTCAATATTTGTGAAGGTAAACAGCGCAACAACTCAAATACCTTAATCCTTATTTACCCTTTTTCTTTTCCTGAGCTTTCCCAGCAGCCAAACAAAGTTAAGCGCACCTCTTAAAGCTCCGAACAGCCAATCGAACAGATGGAGATCGCAAGGACCTTCAAACCTCTCGCAGCCGTAGAAACCGTAAACACCACTTCGTCTGTGCGTAACTGGGCCGATAGAGAGATCGGGATCTGAGAGTCACAACAATCACATCAGCACTAAAAGATGAAAGGGAAGCATATGTGGAAGGTACATCTAACGTCTATCACCAGCAATAGACTCGTTACCAAATTTAATCTCAACCGTTCAAAATGCCCACATTGCTTTTTAATTGTAAATCCAGAACAAGGAATTTTAAAATACTATATCGAGTTATCTTAACTTTTATAATATTTTCATTAATGATCGTTGTGGACGTGTAAATAATTTTTGAAGTGGAAAATGAAAAATACCATTTCCTTAGCATCCATTAGAGGATATTTTAGACTTTTTATATTATAAATTAATTGTATAATAATATTTATTTTTAAAGTTTCGAGAATAAAAAAAAAATGAAAAAAAAACTATAAGTAACATTTTAGAATTAAAAATAATTTTATACAAAAGACATACTATTCAAAATAATCATATGTAATTACTCTAGCTGTATTCCCATGGTGTTTAAATTATTAATTACTCAAATCAAATAAATTTAAACAAACAATTCAAAGAACTCACAAACAAACAACAAAATTTCAATTATAAAAAACACTCTTGAATATTTTATAACAACATTTAAAACTCATACAATACAAACTGAGAGCTTCAATAGAGCTCATGATAACATATATAGGCCAAATGCTGCCCAAAATGGTGATCCAATCATCACCGTTATTGATATCATATTTTTCATACTAAAAACATTATTGCAACTTATAGCACTCGAGCAATAGCTGGGTATTCTGAATCTTCTACATTCTTGCATTTGCCATCACAAATCCGACCTCTCCAGCCCCTGATCTTGTCCATGTCTCCTTGAACTGCTCCTCGGTCACTCCTGAAAATCATGAAATTGAGCTCACAGTTAATGTCATTCATGTGTGCGTAGCGGAGGGTATTGTTGAGAGAATTACAATTACCTTTGCCCATAGCTGCAGTGGAAGAGATA